>CAJVPM010000222.1:0-20812 GCA_910592325.1 Scutellospora calospora | reverse complement strand
GTAATCTAGGTTACTTCTATCTTTGATGTGTTTCTTAGAGTGACTTTGTCTTTTTGACCAAATTCCCTGGGTTTTTTCCTGTTTGCCTATGTTTTTTCCGGTTTCTGTTATGTATACTTTCTTTCTATTGGTTGACACGTGACACGTCTTGTTAGTTCTCAAATCACGTTTGTTTGTTTATACCGTTTTCCACGTGTTTGTGTTACAATAACTGATCTACAATTCAGGGTATTTTCAAATCCCCAAAAAACTACGATAAAAAATTTTTCCGTCGAAGTTTTCTGTTTTTAGTTCTAGTGAGGACTATCAGGTTGTTTTTCTTTTTGTTCTTCTAGTACAATATATGTACTTTTTAGTCTTCTTTCTTTTTGCTTAGTATTCTAAGTACTGTTTCTTAATGAGTTTTCTGAGTTAACTTAGTTTTCTCTTAGCTCCAAATTTGGTCAAAATGATCTACGGGAAGAGTGTGTGATTAATGATGCTTTATTAATATCTATTAATATTTCCTTTACTTGTTCTTTTAAACCTTCTATCATATTTTTTTCTAACTTATCAATTTTTTCTAATAACTCCATATTCATAATCTCTGTTTCTCTTATTTCACTTTTTAATTTTTTATTCTCTCTTTCAACTTCATCATATCTCTCTCTATTATTTTTTATTCTAAACTCTACTGCTTCTTTATACCTTTCTGCTGAAATAAACTTTACTTCTTTTTCTTTTTCTTTTTTTTTTTTTTTTTTTCTTAAACAACTTCTTTTCATATCTCCACTTTTCTTTTTCTTTCAACTCCTCTACTTCTTGACACAAAAACCTAATTTCTTTATCTTTTTGTATTATTTTTTCTTCTTTTTCCTTCTTCTTTTTTTCTTTCTCGACTTTATATTTATATTTTATTTTTAGTATATTTTATCTTTATTTTATTTTTATATTTGTATTTTATTTTTATTACTTTTTACACTTCTATTTAGTGATCTCTCTCTTCTATGTTAATAACTATATTTTCTTTTGCCTATTTTCTTATAGTTTATAACTTTAATTTTTAAAATAATTTAAAGTTGATGTAATATAGACTCTTTCTGATGATCCTTAAAACCAAAATGACAATGAAAAGAAAAACTTTTATATATATAATAATACTTTATTTTCTAACATAATATATACAAGTGAGACTAGAAAAACTAGAAGTTCAATAAAATATGTTTTTTCATTAAAGAGTAGACTACGAGCTGTTCATAGATTATTAGTGCTTTTATTTTATTTTTTTTTTTGTTATTAAGGCAGCTTACATTGCCAAAAGAATTTTATTAGAATTATATATGGGATATACATTGATAGTCCCTACTGTTTGTAATTATATGAAGAGTGTACAATAAGCTACATGTATAATTTTAGTTATTGTCTAATTTAAGTAGTCTGCTACACAGATGATTAGACCACCTGATTGGTTTTACACTATGCTGCCATACCTGTAACCTACCTGTGAGTTATTTATTTAAACACTCTGTTTATTAACCCATATAGATCTAACCTAATGTCACTATAACACCTAACTGCTTAAGCCATCTAGCTCGTTATAGATCCATTTATTCAGAACAGCTTAGATCCTCTCAGGATACATTGTACCTAATGTATTGTAGATATTGCAGAGCTAGTTAACCTCGAAGTATATCTACTAGAGTAGTTTATACTTATTTTACAGATTCATCTAGTTTAGACTCTTGTAGATGTTCATACAATCCTAGTTCCTACTATAGCTCTCTACTAGTTTTCTGTATTCTATCTTCTTGAATGTTTCACAAGACAGATCCTCCTAATCCAGTTAGCTGCTAAGCCAGGTTGGTATTACCAATCATCTCTGTCAAACAGATTTATGCATACCTGACTTGATCTGTATCTTTTGTCAATAGTTTCCTTTTTAGATCAAGTATTAACCAGTGTGATTGTCAAAGGCTGTACTACTTCACCAACTTAGGATTTCTACTATGCAGGTCTCCTACTCATAGATCCTATCAAGATTTATTCATATAATATTATATCTTGCCAAATACCTTGTCACATTTCTAATATCTAGATAATATTAGTGCAATGTAATTTACAGGGTTATAACTCCAGAAATGAACATGTTTACTGTAAGTTGGGTACAAAAGTCTGGTAATTATTCAAATTCATCGACAGTAGGATTTGAACCTCAGACCTCATGTATAGTAGTTTGGCAACCTAACTACTATACTAAGATTACCAGATCTATAGATTATTAGCACTTTTATATATTGTATATATTATATATCTTGTATATATTTTATATACTTTATCGTTAGAAGTAAGCTCTGTAGATATAAAAGTTAAAGAAAATACTTGAATAGAGTCGAGTATAACACTACTTCTTATACTTTTTAAGTTTATTTTGGATATCTTTACTCTTACTTCTAAATCTTTGATCAGTCTTAGGAACGGTTTTGACCATTTAGTAAACTTAAAATATTTTTTGTACAAAAAGTGAGAAATGGAGCTCACCCCTATTAAAGATTAGCATACATATCATTGACGAATTTAGAAGTAGGCTTATGATGTAATAACAACAAATACATGTGTATTTTGAAGTTAGCATAACAAACACGTGATTTTATTTTGCAATATAAATTACAAGTTTACTGTAATAATAATAAGCTATTACATGTTTGACAAAATAACCAAATCTTTATTGAATATTAGAGATATTTGCAAATAAGTATATTTTGCATTTATAATTTTTAACTACTCAGTCTTGAACAGGATTATATGTTTAGGTTATGATTCTTATAAAACACCTTTTATTTTCTTTTTCTTTTTTTTCATTTTTGTTTTGTACTTTTTTCTTGTAGCTTGTTAGATTTTTATCTTGTTATCAAGTTTTCCTAACTTTGCTTTGAACATTATATGTAGTATATAGCCTTGCTTTTTACTATATATAGACAATTTTATTTTACTTTTATTAATATCTATCTTCCTAGACAGTCAGACAAAATTGTCTAGATTTCTCTTTTTTTTTATGTTAAAGATGTTTTTAGTGTGACAGATCATATTTGAGCACATATAAAAATAGAGTATCGAGTAGTACTTTTTATTAGGAAATTAGATGTATAGGGAGGAACTATAGGTTCTTGTATTAAGTTAAATCTTATGCAGATTAGCTATCTGTAACTCTTTATCTAATAAATGTATAAAGTGTGACTGTCAAAGGAAAAAAAAAAATTTAAAGTTGATATATATTGAATTTCTTCTTAAATTAGAAAACTTTAATTTCAAATACGTGCAAATTTTTATTCTGATTAGTTAATTATTACCAAATTTAAATATTCTTAAGAAGTGCATACAAAAATTTTATTATATGCCTGCTTTAGTAAAATGGTTTGGATTTGTAACTATGAGGCTAGTAGTTATGAGTTTAATACCTTCTAGTTGATAGTTAATCTACTGACAAGTTATAGTAGCAGACTAGCACTAAGTAGAATTTCTTTTTACTTAATTGCTTAAGCTATCTTAGATATAGAACTTAAAGAATTTAATATAATAAACAATATTTTATATTTTATAATAATATTAATTATTATTTTCATAAAACTCAAAAATAAGCTAAGAAGAATATTGACCTATGAAACATTAAGAAAAAATATAAATTCCTTAATAACTTTTGATTTATCAGTTCGAATTAGATAAAATATATAACATTAGAATCAGCTTACTAAAATAGTTCTAATGAGACAAGAATCATCAAAATCCAATCACTGGATCTCAAGATAATAAAGATTTAGCTTTTTATTATAATCTGTACAATCTGATTAGTTGAGTGACTACTGCGAGAAATTCATTACATGTAATATATTTATTACCTATAGTTTTTGAGATACTTTTATTATTTATCATATATATAGCATATCAGATATATAGAAATACTTACAGCAAAAGGTGACAATATGCTAACTAATCAGATTTTGAGATTTTATTATAATAATATTTTAGATAATTTAGTTTTTATAAAAAAAAATTATTTTATTAAATATATTAATAAAAAGTATAGAAATTTAATTTTGTTTGTTTTTATTTTTATAGTATACTTAATAAAATAATGATCTTCAAATTCAATTTTCTTATAATTATCTGATTGTCTCATTGCTACCTTTTGCTATAATAGATCCTATATACTATTTATTATTATTATTATTATTATTATTTTTAACTTAAGTGATCTTGTTCTTTATTTTATTAAAAGAATTACTTCATGAGTAATAAGACAAATACAAAAAATTAAAAAAAAAACTATTCTAATCTTAAGACTACCTTTTATTACAATTCCAAACTTACTCAACTACCCTTATAGTACCTAAATACGATTTGCTATAATAACAATTTTCTTTCTAAGACAAGCTACATACTAGTATATACTATATCTGTCTTAATTAAAAGAAGGCTACTCCCAGCCTATATCAAAAAAGTCTAGTTATTTGTTTTTAAACTTTAACTAATTATCATATTCACCTTTCCTAATCTAATTTGTAACCTTGTTTTTCGTTTTCCTAAGGTTTCAATCTTTTTATCTGCTCATATTTCTTCTTTTCTTTTATATAAATCTATAGTATTTTTCTTGTTTTCTGAACTTCTAAGCTTTCATTTTTTTAACTTTTCTTTTTTTTCTCTTATTAGTTGATTCCTTTATCCTTTCCTAGTTAACTATTACTTCACAGCAGAACTTTCATAGTTTCTTATAGAAATTTGACTAAAAAGAATCTATAAATCAGTTAACAACCTGATTTGCTTTCAACTTAGATTCAACAAGTTCTTTAGCTTCTGAGATATGCTTTTTGCTTATCAATTCTTGAAGATATAATTTTCTTCTTTGGATTTTGTCTTCTGGTACAATACTTAAGAAAACCTTAACCAGATTTTCACTTGTTATTGAAATATTCTACTTTTCTATGATTTTGAGTCTTAGCTTCTCTATAATTGCTACTTCTATTCATTTTCAAATATTTTGATAAACTATACACTCTGCAAGATGACTAAATATTTCTTTGGTAATGTAACAAGCTATACAGGTTTCACTCCTATAAAGATTAGATCTCTGTTGAAAGCAAATATCACGAGTTGGTAGAAGCTTATTCAAGTATTTTATCCTAAATATCAAGGCTTTGCTTTTTTTGAGACTTGTGTCTCTTCTTCTCTAATACTACTTAAATACCTTCTATATACTTTTTCAATTTATATTTTTAGCTTCACTATTACTAAATCAGTAGTTAATTATTTCTTTTGAGCTACTTAGTTCTGCTCATTCTGTTTATAAGTTACTACTGTTATGATGTTTATAAAAGATTTAATTGAGCAGTCTATAAACTTGTCTTCTTATTTAAATAGAACTTTTAGATTGTCAGTATTTATATCATCTACTAAAATCGATCTACTTGAGTTTAGGCCATCTTTTGCCAAAGTATTAGCTTGGTCATTCCACTAATTGTTGTTTTGTTTTTTTAACTTTTGTAAGATTGAGAGTAATACTTTTTGCTTTGCAACAATTCTAATTTGACATATTAAGCTACAGTTCTTTGTTTTAAAGATCTCTTAAATATTCCAAACTGATCTTTTCTTTTGAAATTCTTCTATTCTTGCCTTGCTATCTGAGAAGATATTTAATTTTAAGTTACAAGGAGCTACCAGGGCTGCTGTCTAGATTGCACTAAGTTCAGCTTGAGTTGAAGAGGGCCAGTCTGCTAAACTACTACTAAAGCTAATACTATCTATACTACCTACTTCTTTATAAGCTACTATTCAACCTATTCCTATTTTATCACTTTCTATACTGCCTCTTTCTTTATTTACAAATAACCTATCTGTATATATATCTAATTTATCTTTACCTTAAAGTTTCCTTGCAATGTTGATAAGCTCTACTTGAATGACTCTTTCCTTAATTACTCTTTGTATTATTGCTTCTTCTAAATTCGATAATTTCACCTAAATTTTCACTTGCCTACTAGCTAAATCTGTTGTACTGAGTACTACATACCCTATATAGGCTAATAGAGAGGACCTTAGTTCTATAACTTGTTTTTCTTTTCTGATTACTCCTTTTAGAGTTTAATACTATTTGCTTGTACTCTTAGAAATAAGACACTTTATATTATTCTTATTTCCTAAGTTGCAGCTTTCACAGCAAACAAGTTTTGTTTTCAGAGGGTTACTATTCTTAACTACTTTCTAGTGAGCTATTACTATGCGAGTTTTGGTCTTCTTTGTTATTTTACCTACTATTACTCTATTGTTTTCTTTAAACAGAATCTATTCTTTTTTCTTTCTATCTATGCTCACTTTCTCCTTCTCTATCTTAAGTACTACTCAATTCATATTCTGAATTTGCAAGGAGTCTAGAACTTTTTTTGATCCCTTATCTTGAATAATCTTCTCCTCTAGATTTTTAAATCAGTTCAGCTTTTGTCTTTTCATCTTACTCTTTTTTAAAAATTTAATCTGTTACCACTTGAGTAAGTATTTGCTTTCTTTTTCTAAGAGCTAGTTTATAGTAAACAAATTAAGGTTTTTGCTCTCTATAAACTCTTTATACTTTTTGCCTTCTAGAAAGTCTCCTATTTTCAGACCTTCTATATCTAAGTTGTTTGTATTTTTGAGTATCTCTTGAAATTTAAAACCTAGTTTTCTTGTATTACTGATGATACGATCTGACAAATTGTTCTTTATTTTATATGTACTAAACTTGCATCTCTTATCTAAAAGGCTGAATTTAGATTTGTATTTTAATTGCATATCCTTTACTCTAAGTCATATTGTAATGTCTATCTCATTATCTTGATTTAGATATAATATTAGTTCTGTAAAATGATATGCTAATTGATTTTGCCAAATAGATCTGAGACCTAGAAGTTCTAAATAACTACACATGCTATTAGATACTGTCTTAGTAAGCTCTAGTTTGTTTTTAATTAGCATTCATATTAGTCTTTGTATTTGATTGCATTTTGCTTTTAATAAGAAAAATGTCTGCAGCCTGTATTCAATACATGATAGCAAAACACTATTATTCAAGTATATAAGCTAACTAGCTGATGCTCTTTTAAATCTTATTGCTTTGCTATTTTTGCTATCTCTTTTGTAATTACCTTGGCATTACATTAACTACTTCCTTTTTTTTGAGATCCAGACTCCCAAGTGTCTAATAGCTTCAGTTTCTTTTTTTGCATATACTGCATCCTTATTCTTGCTAACTTTGATAACAAAATCAGAGGTACTATTACCTTCTATGCATTTGTAATTAATTACTAGCAACTCTGATTTCTTTCCATTTATCTCTATATCATTAAGTTCATAGAAATTATTTGATATTTTAATAATTTCTATGAGTTTTCTTCTTGATTTTGCAATCTATTTCGTATTGTTTGCATAGACTAATATCTCTTGTCTCTAGCTTTGTTTTTGAGTTTTGTTATATATTAGATCTTTAAGCTATTCAAGACTCATCTCATATCCAAGTTTCTCTTTGTTTTAAATTACACAAAGCAGTGGGTCATAGAAAATATACTAAAGCATTAGTAAAACTACTTTGCTCTGATCTATGCTATCTTCTGCTGAGAGCTCTTGTATTAATCTATAGCTTGTTATAACCTTTATTTTTTTTGTATCAAACAGACTTAGCAGAAATTTCATTGTAGACTCTGAAATTTTTATTCACTTCAGTACTCTCTCTAGCATAGTTAGACTCACTGAATCAAATGCTTTTTTCATATCTTAAAAAAGTATCTATATTTTCTTATTCTTTTTTTTAGCTTCCTCAATAAGATTGTTCATGATATAGATAGGACTACTAGTACTACAACCTGATAATCTAGTGTAGTTTGGTCCTTTTAGAATATTATACCCCATAAAGACTTTGTTTAGTTATTTGTCTACAACTCAGACTACTAGTTTTCAGAATGCTTCGAGTAAAATAATAAGACTTATATTTGATAAATTATAATTCTAATCCTCTTCTTTAGGTATTAGATATAATTAGCTAATTTTCTATTTTGTTGGAATATTTTCTTCTTTTATATATTTGTTCATAAGAACTAAAAAAACCTTTTGTACTAGATCATCTAATTTCTTTATTAAGGGATAACTGATTCTGAATGAGCCTAGAGCAGATTTAGACTTAACATCTCTAAGTATTTCTTGCTATTCTTGCAATAATACTTCTCTATCAAGAGATTCATAAATACTTTCATTTATCTCTTCTATAGGCTCATATACTTAACTTTATCTCTGGTTTATCTTACTAGTATCTATTTTATATTTGTAAAACTGCTTTATGAAGTAAGATTTTTTTTCTGCTTGAACCTCACTTCTTTCTGTAAGTAGTGAAAAATCTGTTTTATTCTCAACTCTAACTCTGTTGAGCCTTATTCTATTAGATGATCTCTCAAGTAAGCTACTTAGTATATACTTGAGCTTGCCCTGTATTGCTGCACATCCACTATTAATTGCTTCATTGATATTACTCAGATTTTCTTTTTTCCTTTCGCACTGTACTTTTGTATAAATGATCTTCTACTATACTTTAAAGTCTTTGGCTCTTTTTTTTATCTAACTTTTCTCTGTTAGTTCCTCTATAGTTGTATCTAGTTTTCTATTTACTTTATTGATTATAGCTAACTATCTGTTTTTTTCTTCTAACTCAATAGGCAATCACTGTTTTTCAGCACAAATGTGATATAATTTAACTATTACTCTCAGATCTCTGAAGATTTGAATACTGCTATTGTCAGTTTTAACTGATGATATTCCTATATATATTTCTTTACTTGGTAATGACTTGTATACACTTTTAAGAATGTAATTTGAAATAATATTCTAAAGCTTATTAAGACTATTCCTTTCATAAAATTCTTCTATAAGTAAACTTTGTAAACAAGTAGCATATTTTTTATTGAATAGCTTATCTAAATTTACTCTATAGGCTTCCCACTCTTCGTCAGTTGCCTTTTTGAGTTTCAGAATATATTTCTTTTCATTTAATCTCTTGTTTTTTGCTACTGATTTACTGTTTTAACTAAAGCCTGTAATGAATTGCACTGTAACAATCTTGTGATCACTACCTGTAATACATTCTGCTTTTGAAATTATACATTTTATTAAATCTTGAATTAAGTTTTTGGAAGCCCAGATATAGTCTATTCTTGTACTTATTTTGCTATTCGACTAAGTGAATTCTTTTTTGTATAAATAGATCTTTCTGAACATATCTTCAAATGATGAACTTTCTAACTATACTAAAAGTAGAAATATTTGTTTCCTTTTTGATTCTATATTGTTCTGATCTAGCAAGTTAGAGTGAATATCATTAAAGTTACCCATAATAATAACTTTGATATTCCTTCTCTTACTTTTTCAGATCTTTTTTATGATGTATTGTTATAGTAATTTCTTAATATTTTTGTTGTTAGGTGGGATGTATACTACTATTACTAATATTTTGACTACTTTAAAAACTAGCAAAATATCTATGTAATAACTGCTACACCTTGATATGCTGCCTATATGCTTTTCTCATACTTTGTTTATTAGAAGCCCTACTTCTGAACCTTTTTGTTTATTCTCTTCTGCTGAAGTCCAGAAGCTTAAAAACCTTATACTATTTTTAAGTACAAATTTATCTTGCTGCTTACTTATATTGAATTTATTTATCTCTATGATATCAACTTTTTGTTCATTTGCCTATTCTGCTAGTAACTCTACCTTTGCATTATTATCTTTAATCTTGTTAATATTATATGTTGCTATACTGAGTATGCTAAAGTTCAAGTCTGCTTCTTAAATTGCAACTCCTTCAACTTGTCTACTTCTCCTTTTACTATAAATTTGCTCTTAGTTTTTCTATTCTTTTGCTCTTTGCTAATTTCTAAGTTTTCCTTTTTGAGAAATCTAGATGTACTGTAGTTCAACTGGTGTAAACATTTAGAAGCGATCAGAAGTTCTTTGGCTCCTATATCTGTTCCTACTTTTTGATATGTACTCTTCTTTTTTAGCAAGCACAAACAAACTCTTTAGAACTTCTCTTATTTAAACAGTTACTATTACTAATTTGAGGTCTTTCTTGACTAGAAAGCTACTATCTTCTTTTATTTCTATTCCTGTGACTACTTGTTTTATTTAAGCTACCTCATTCTAAAAACTCAGTGCTATTATCTTCTATATCTATATATCTATTCTATATAGACTCACTTTTTTGCTCGTACTCTAAGTTGCTATATTCTGTATAATCTTCTTATATAGTTTGTTCTCTCTTCTTGTATTCTGGCTCTTTATATACATACTTTGAGCAATCTTTTGCTAAGTCTTGTTCTATTTCTTTCCTTTTTCTTAGACTTTTAGAACTTAACTTTTATAATATAGCTAGTATTGCTTTATTTAATTCAAAGTAATCTTTCTTATTAAGTTTACTGCTTTTGATCATTAATTATTTCAGTTTGTTATCATAGTAGTATACTAAGAATCTTAGACTATCTAGCAGGTCAGTTTTATTCACAAAGTAAACTGTTACACTTCTTTTGTTATTATTATTTGCATTCTTAAAGATATGTAATGCTTTAGCTCCTGTTCATCTGATCTGCTTCCACAGAAATACCTCATTTGTATCTTCTGGTATATCTAAAATTTTTTTAGAAAATTTGTTTTAGGTTTTAAGTAACTCTGTATTGTTTCTACCTGGTTTGACTCTCACTAGACAGCTACTCAAAATAAAAATGCACTATATATCTATAAGATTTTCTATAAAGATAGCATTTGATATGAATTCAATTTCTGTATGTGTTTTTCTCTATGTTTCTCTAATTATCTCAATATGACTAACTCTTCCAAGGTGTTATATAGATTCAAAGATATGTAGTCTTTTCATTCATTTTAGAAGGTCTTATATAGTAATTACAAATTCTTTGATTATGTCTTCCCTTTCTTTGCCTGCTAATCTCTTAGGCTATATATTTATTTTTCTTTTGTAGTCTGTAGCTTGATGATCTTCTAAGTAGAGATCTTTTTTACAGATTTCACTAAGTTTGGTTTTTGTGACTTCTTAGGAAAAACTTCTAGATCATTGGTATATTCATAATTATCAAAGATTATATTATACTATTCAATTTCCTTTTTTTTAAGTTTCTCTCTCAAAGTATTTAAACTTTTAAGGCAATCAAACTTGATGACTACTTAGCTGTTTCTATTTTCAAAATGTTCTGTAATCTCATTTATATAATTGCTTTTATATAATATCTATTTTACAAATTTGATTCGTTCTTCTTTTAATTTTTTAGGAAGTAAGATAGAAGAGATCTTTGCTCTGTATTCTCCTATTTCTTCATAGATGTTCTCATTTGGTACCCACTGACTATCTTCCAGTGAGATTCCCTGCAGTTCCTTATAGTTTGCAACTATATGATCCAGTTGCTTTTTCCAATACTCCTTTGGATCATTGATTTCTTTTGTGAAGTTCCAAGTAGAGCATTGTCTATGTTATCAAGAATAATATCTTCAGTATGTATAGCTAAATCACTAAGCTCATTTACTGCAGCTGTTGCACTAAATGAATTAGCCTTACTGTCTAATAGAAATATGCTTGTAGCTATGCTACTTTTCTGAGAGTTAGATATTTTATAAACTTCTTCTAACTTGCTGTTTGTAAATAAAATATCAACTATTATTCTATTATATAATGCAATTTTCCTATTTAGATACTCGATTTCTTACAAGATTATTGAATTAGTAAAGTTCTCTACTCTCTTTACTTTAGTTACTTTGGTTAAAGATAAGTTAGTCTTAGAGTTCTCTGTAGCCAACTTCTGAGCTACTGAATTAGTTACTTTCAGTAGAGCTTCTTTTGACTGCGATCTAACTTCTGTTATTATTAGAATCTTATTTTTATTAAGCTTTGTTTTACTTTTTTTAACCTCTTTTGCGATTATGAGTTCCTGTTCAAGTTCTTCGAGAGCAGTCTTCAGTACTTCTTTATCTTTTTCAATAATTATCTTTTTTATTATTCTATACTAATTTCTAGTTACTATGATAATCTTAGTACTTATCCTTGTAATTCTAGAAATAAGTTCATCTATTTGCTCTCTACTTCTTTTTATGCTCTCGATTACACTAGTGAGCTTCTGTAGTTCCTCTTCTTTAAGCATTGCTTTGATGTTTGCTACCTTTTTCTTGCTTAAAGAGTAGCTTTTTTCTGACTACTTAGAGTGATTATGATTTTTATTTGCTAATATTATAGCTGAACAAATTTTGCACTCATAAAGTAACTTTAGCTTTTTTCTAAAAAACCCTAAACAATATCTTAGTTGTCTGTGTTTTGTCTAGTTTAGATGCTATATACTTCACTTCTATTAGCTTATATATGATATGTCAAATTAGTGATTTATCTATATATAGTTTGTTTATCTTGTTTTGTAACTTTTGTATTATGTTAAAGGATCTGTAAGTCAGAGTAAATTCAAATTCTCACTTTTTACTAAAAATTTCTATGACTTTTCTTTGAGAGTTGAGTTTTTTTCTAGATTTCTCAGAGTTATTAGTATTCTCTTTCTAACTAGGTGTAACTTTGTATATTTCTTCTTTTTACTTAAAGCCTCTTGTACTGTTTCTTAATATAGTTTCTTATAAAAATATATTTTTGTTTTAGCTCTAAAAATGGTCAAAATGATCTACAAAAAGAGTTTTTTGATATACTGTTTATTATTATATATGTATTAGTTTTATTATATATTTTATATATATATTATTTATATTACATATTTTATTAAAAAAAACTCTTTCCTGTAGATTCCAAAAACAATAAACAAAAGAAAAAATTTAAATTAAACAGAAAAGATATTTTGCAACTACTATAATTAACTAAATAATTCTTTTTAACAATATTATCTAACATATACCAAGACAACATAATAGATAAAAAGAAAAGAGAAACTACAAAAACAATATTTCCTAGTTTAACAAGTGGTTGCTAACACCAAAAATGTTAGCAGCATAGCAAACAAAGAAAACTGCTAACTCCAGCTTTTTTAGAACAAGAAACTACCTCTAATATTGATTCTAATGAAGACCAATATAATAACAGACACAAAAATAAAAGAAAATACAAAGAAAGCTAACTTCTTAACCAACATATCTTCAAAAACCTACAAGCTAAAAAAAATAATGAAAAAAGTAGTAATTCTAGCTTACCTCTAGCAGATTATGCTATAACATTATTAGAACAACAACAATTTAAATTTAGTAATACTCTGCATAATACTCTTGTATCTAATATAGAAATATTCCTACAGACTGAACAAACAACAAGCTCTAAACAAAACAAAGAAATAGATATTATACAAACAACTAATACACATCTTCCTTTTCAAAAAACATATAGTTAAGCAGTTACCAGTTCTAATAATTCTAGACCTGTACAGTATCCTGATCTTCTTTAGCTAATAAAAACTTGAGTCTCATAAACAAGACAAGCAATCTCTAACTCTAAGACTAACATGTTTAATAAGGAATTATGAAACTGAGACAAAATTTATAATATTTTCTCTTCTCCTTCTGAACTAAAGAAATTACTTCAACATAAATTTCTTACAAAATCTACTCAAGAATTTATTCCTCCTGAAATAAGGACCAAACTATTCTATCAGAATTACTTCTTTTTTTGTTCTTTCATACAATATCATGATACTCACCCTATTCATTAATATGAATTTCAGCATCTTCTAACTACTGCAATAGACAAATACAAAGAAGTATATAATGCAATAGTAATAAACAAAAATAACAAAGACTAAATATTCGAGATGCTAAGAAAAAAGCTAGCTATTGATTATTAGACAAATGAAAAATTTACAAATCTAGATGCACATAAAATAACTAGATATACTCTTTATCTTACTGGCTTTGCTAAGATCTCAATTCAACAAAACTTTGACGAACTGAGAAAATTGATAAGTTCTATACAGAATAATCAATTAAAATCTCTTCCTCCATTGCTAGATAAAATTTCAGAAACTAATCAAGTACTGTTACTATTTACATTACCAATTGAAGATCATTGAAATATTAGAGCAGTAGCAACTTCTCTTTATATACTATATACCTTCGACTACTTATCTGAAGAATATATATTAGATAAAAGAATTCTATTACCAGCTTCTTCTAATTTTCTAAATGAAGAAACTCATAAATTCTTTCTAATCACATTATGTTTAGAACTTAGAAATCTAAAAAAACTCAAACAACTTCTATACACTCATTATTTGTTTAGCAATATTCCTTCTTCATTCTTTAATTTACTTCCACCTAAATTACCTCTACCTTCTTCTCAACAAGAACTCATACTGCAACTTAGACTAATCTTTCCTTTCTACTCTAGAAATTCTGAAGATTTCAAAGAATATGTTAAAATACTAAGAGAAGAATATGCATTTATAACCTTATCTAATGATTACTTAATCAATAAAAGAAGACTTTCAGCTGACCTTAATCAGCTTAAACTAAATGAACAGTTTATTTTTCCAATAGGCAATACTAAAGATATTTAATATTTTCTATAAATAATCACAGATTACTACCAAATACCAGATCTACTTCCAGTAGCTTACACTAATATAAACTATACTAACAGATCAGACCTTCCTAATAACTACAACTTAGTTACTAAAGTTAATCTCACAGTTCTAATTATGACTCCAAAAAAGTTAACAATTGCTACTAGAGCTTTAAGGAAATACTACTACTTCTACTTGATCCCAGAAGATTAGATACAAATTCCTAAGAACACTAATACAAATAGACAGATATCTAATACTAATAAAAAACTAAACAAAGTTTTTCAACTAAAAAATCCTAATATCATTACATATTTTTCAATTACTGACCAAACAAATATCGCAAATACTATTGAATTACTAAAACAATATTTTGACTTTGATAATGTTCCTAACTTCATCTTTGTAGTAAATGATCTACTTTCACTACAGTGGAATATCTTTAACAACTATACAACAAACTCTAACAACACAAATCAAGACACTATAATGTTACCCTCTAACAACACTAACTCAAATGAATAACTCACAAAACAGAATACAAACAACTAGTACATATAGCTATAATATTTCATCATACAACTTATCAAACCTTAAAGAAAAAATCAATATTGCTTCTCATAATATCAGAGGACTCAATAATAATATTAAATTACAACAATAGATCATATATTGTAACCAACAAAACCTTCATATAATTGCAATCTCTGAAACAAAACTAAAAAACTTCTCTCAAGCCTCACTCACAAATCTAATATATAAATTTTTTACATCAAATTACAATTCTACATCTCAATAACAAAGAGAAGCAAGTATAGGAACTGCACTTATAATACATAATACCATACAACCTTATATTCATAATATAATAGCTTTTTAAGAAACAATTCTTGCTATAGACTTTTACTTCTCTAACAATAAAACATGTATAATTTTAGTTTATTTCTCTACTAATAATTCTGATCTTTTAATTCGAACTCAAAACCAAGTTACTTTATAGGTTACAGAAAGAAAAATTAGAAATTAGCATATTATAATACTTGGAGATTTTAATTATAACAACATCTCTGCTAAAAAAAAAAATACTATCTTTTCAGAATTCACATCCAACAACTACACTAGCCTTCTCAACTTTTATAATATCCTAACACCTATATGATATTGTAATAACTCATACTCCTAAATAGATGATATATAGGTATCCTCAGATATATTTCTAAACATAGACCTTCCAGATCTAATCAATGCAATAGAAATTACAGATAATGATCATACTATTTTACATACAATATGACATATAAATTTCTCTCCTTCAGTTCTAAGAAATAAGAAGAAAAAAAGAAAAATTTACTGATACAATAGAATAACTGAGAAGAACTGAAAAAACTTTGCAAATAATATCAATAAATTCCTAACAAATAGTATATTAAGTAGACAAATTACGAACTCAATTTCTCTAAACAAGAGTTAGCATAATTGGTTTTCAAGAGTTAAATACTCTGCTAACAAAAATATCCTTATAACCTATACTACTCTTAAACTCTTTCATACACTTTTTCTAAAAGCTTCTAAACTTTATCAAGCATTAAATCATATCAACAAATATATCTATATTTTAGTTTTTACTCATTCTTTATTCTCTATCAAACATATTACCATATTAGCAAACAAACATCTTGCTAAAGCAAACCAACTAACTGAATCTTCACAAACTCTCTTACTTCCTTTAGACCTGAGTATTGTAATAGTAGAAAATGGTCAAACTTCATATTATAGTAATACCATTAAGAAGATTAAGGAACTAAAATCTACAATTTGGAAAAGTAGAAATACAGAAAGAAACTTAGAACAGATAGAACAAATTAAATATTATGTAAATCACAGATATACTGATTTTAAAGATAATACTAGTCGAATGATTAATAGTATTTTAAAAAAACAGCAAGATCGAATAAGTTTTGAAAAAGTAATCTGTTCTGATGAAATTATTACTAAGCCTTAACAAATCAAAGAAGTAGCTTTAACTTACTTCCAAAATTGGACCAAACTAAATTCTATTAATAATTCCCTATGGCCAGAATAAGAAAAATACTATACTCTACTCAAAAATACTAGACTAGATATCTACTAACCTCTGACTAAACCTATTACTCTAGAAGAAATCACAAATATAATAAATAAAATACTGAAATATAAGGCTACTAGTCCTCTAGAAGTTTTAAATGAAATACTACAACACTTACCTCTATCAGGCTTTTTACATCTTCTACAGATATTTCAGTATTTAATGCTTGTCTACAATTAGAACAGTTTCCAAAACAATAGTTAAACTTTAATATTTAGCTAATTCCAAAAAAGGCTCAATACATATATGAACTCAATACCACTCATCTAATTACTTTAATAGACTATACTAGGAAAATATTTACCAAAATAATTACTAATAGGCTGTTGAATATCTTAGATAGATATAATATTCTCTCTTCTCACAACTTTGCAGCATTTTCTTAATAATCAACTCTTTAACCTATATTACAACTCACTTCTATAATTGAATATATATCTATCTCTAAACAAGAAGTCTGGCTATTACTTCAGAACATGTCAAAGGCCTTCGATTTTGTTCATATACCCACACTAGTTAGAGTATTATAAAGAATTCAGATCTCTAACTTAATAGTTAATCTATTAACCTTTTTACTTTTTAATCATACAAATTAAGTTATTACAGACTACAGTCTTTCCAAACTTTATTTAGTAGAAGATAGTATAGATCAAGATAAAACCTTTTCTCTAATATTATAGAAAATATACTACAACCCTTTAATTTTACAAATATACAAAGAACATATTAGATATTAAGGAATCTCTCAAATACAACCTATACCTAAACATATTCAAACCTCAGTAATAGCTTATATGGATGACTCTTTATGGATCGTACCTAATAAGCTTGCCCTTCACAAATTTTCACAATAGCAAACTCCTTCTATAACTTTGCAATAATTAAAGTTAACCTAACCAAATCTATTTTGGCTACTAATCACTGGTTGAAATTTGCAAAAATAGCACTAAATCGACAAACATTCAGCAAATATTCAGCATACTATTTAGCAACTATTCAGCAAACATTCAGTAAACATTCGAATGCTATTTGATACAATTGTTCTTACTTGGTATTCAAAAATACTGAGTAGCAGCGATTGTACCAAATGGTATCTGAATGTTTACTAAATGTTTGTTGAATAATTGCTAAATGGTATGCCGAATGTTTGCTGAATGTTTGTCAATTTAGTACCATTTTTGCAAATTTCAACTAGTGAATACTACTTTAGAAGATAAAACTATTATTTTCAATAGGAAATCACTAAAAGCAATTAACAAAACTCAACTATTTAAATATTTAGAAGCTTGGTTTTTGATTACTAAAAAATCTATAACTATGCAAAAAACTATTTTAACAGAAGTACTCTCCTGTACTACAAAACTTCAAAAATCTTTTATTACTGAAAAACAAGCAATTTATATCATCAATAATGTTATAATACTTTAAATTTCCTATTACTTAAATAGTTCTTTTCTTTCAAATACTCAACTTTCTTCACTTAACTATTGTTATACTAATATTGTAAAACAGAAAGTTTAACTTTCTCATTCCTTTCCTAACTCTTTCCTTTATCATCCAGATATCTATAGTCTAAAGAACTTCATACAAAACCAAAACTTATATCTAACTTCAACACTCCTACGCAACTTAAATCAATCATACTTTGAATCATCCTTTTTAAAAATTCATTTACAACAATTACAAGATTCAACTGCATCCAATCTCTCTATACTTACATATTTTCCACTTTTCCTAAGAAATAAAATATACACTCATACAGATCAATCAATTATAGCAATGCACTCACTAAACATACAGTTTGCAAGAAATGAAGACATAACTTGGCCTAAACTGTATGAAATAAAAGGCATTTCAATCAACAAACTCTTATATAATCATCCTAAAGCTCATATGTATAAACAACAACTTAATCAATACTAAATATATTATATTGAACAATTCTTCAATCACACGAATAACAAACTTCTGAACTAGACTAGCTTATATCACAACTTTCTTAAAATCTCATAAGAATGTATACCAAAATAGTTTATAAAGATACAACAACTCATTAGATCTTTAGATAATATAATAGCTACTCTCATATATCCTAATCTTTTCACTCTAACAAAATAGATTCCTAAAAAAAAATTCTGGGTCCTTACTTGGAATAATTATATAAGCAAAACTAACAATTTCAATAAGATGAAAGTTTCTATATACTATTATATATTATCATCTGATAATATATTATCATCTTGTCTCAGTTGCAATATTAAAGACTTTAAACTAAAGACAAAAGCTTGTTATTTTCAATATGATATTAACAGGCCATACTCATTACAAGTTGACTCAAAAAAGATCTTATATACCAACTTTAATAACTTATTACTTGCACAAACAACAACTAAGAACAGAGTTACATACAATAAGCTTTAAACAAACATACAACTACCATGACTTTTAAATATATTCTCTTCTTTTCCTTTATATATATGAAAGAAACTCTTAAAAAATAATAATAGAACTCACAATATACATATGTTTATATCTGTATATCCTCATTTATTATATAATAACAATTAACCTTTAGCAATTTGTTTGCTTTCTAACTCCTCAACAACTTAGAAAATCTTTAACAAATCCTGACCAGATACTACTCAAGTCTGTCTTACTCTATTTGCCTTTATAATTACAGCTTTTTTACCTAATACCAACTTAACAATTTCATCAAACAATGTACTTTTCTTAAAGTTAATTGAAAATATCTCAAAAACTCTAACACATCATCTATATTCTTTAGACAAAACATACTACATATTTATTCTTCTCATAATTAAAGCTATTATTACTTCACTTAACTTAACCTTATTTAATTTAGACAAAGACCTAAAATACAACTTCAAACCAGATTATTTTTTCGAACTCCGTTTAATTATCAAAGACAACCTCAAGATAATTAATAGTTTTATTTAAGCTAACCAAAATAGAATTCATAAATAGTTCTATAGCAGAAGAGATACGCAGTAGCTAGCTATTTTAGCTTATATTTCTTTGGAAGAACATTCTTTATCTCTAAGCACTAACCCAAACTTTTCTAAACTAAAAAACTTTAAAATTAAACTACTAGCAAATGAGTTACATACTTATTCAACTTTATATACTAGAAATCCAACAAAATATAATAACTATCTTTGCCTATGCTGTCTATCTTTATCTGAAAATAGTGCATACCTTATCTTATGCTTGAGAAACATTACTACAATAGATAGTATAATAAGAGATACAATATCAGCAATTTCAGAAGAACTTCAAATTCCCTTTACTCATACCAACAAGTTCATTTAGCATTCAAATGGACCAATATATAACAAGAATTTCTACTTAGTTTTATAACAACAGAAATACTAACCCCCTTTAAAAAATATACAAACAAAACAAAATACGTACCTCTATTATATTATTATATGATAAAACTTGTATATCATGAAATCTAATTACCCTCAAGACAAATAATATATTCTTCAATTTTTCCTAATCCAAACTCACTTCTATTAACAATACATACTCAGACAATTACTATTTCTTTGAACTTTATTTTAAACAAAATAGCTCAATATATAAAGGATAGATGTTCTTCTATTCCTTTAGTATATGAAGACTATAGGCCTACGACCTTTCTAGTACAGCTTAGATCGAGAGTAAATTAGCTCTTACCTCTACCTCTTCTTTTTTCAATTAACTGTATATATACTTGTAATGTTATATATTCTTTTATTGATATTAATAAAGAGTTAGAGAATAGATTTCGTTGTCAAAAAAAAAAAAAAAAAATTTGAAGGCATATTCTTATTTTTTTTTTACTATTTTTCTGAATTTATTACCTAAAACTTTATAAAATTTTTAGAAGTTATATTACTTTTAAATTCTATTTGGAAATTTATTTATTTTTAATTATTATTTTAAGTTATTTGATTTTAATCCTAAAATTTACAAATTTTTAAAAGCTATACTTTTGCTTTAAAACACACATTATCTTGAATATTTATTTTAAATTTTACAACAAATTATTTGATTTTTATCCCTAAAATTTACAAATTTTTAGAGGCTT
>CAJVPM010000221.1:0-20845 GCA_910592325.1 Scutellospora calospora | reverse complement strand
AAGTTTCGTGATAGGTTATTATGTGAGTTTTATATGACTGTTTAATATTGAGATTTGATTGAATTTTCACAAATTTGGGCTTACAAAAATTTGGCTGTTAACTTATTAAAAAAAATGAATCACAAAAAACGTTAATTATCGACAAATGACTAATATTAGAGAGAAGGAGAGCACAAACATACAAATTAAACTAGGAAGGACTCCATCCTCACTACCTACAGTAATTTTGAATCATAAAGTAGTACCAATTCGACCTATTAAATACACTTGTGAGGGAAAATCAGAAACTTGCTATCGCATGCAGTTTCCTTGATGTCTTGCCTGGGCAATTACAATTCATAAGTAACAGGATTTGACATTACTGCAGGCTGTAATAAATCTTGGAAATAAGGAATTTCAACAGATTCTTACTCTTAATGATCTACTTTTTTGATATTGCATTTTCTTTGATGGGTTTACAAAAATTAGCTTTTACAACAAAGATTAATTAATGAAGGAACGACTTTAAATTTATTATAAATGTAATCTTTTCATAATTGAAATTTAAATTTATTTCTAAAATATGACCTAATAATTAAGGCTCCAGCATACCGTTTTCTAGTTTAACAACAAAAATCTGCACTTTACCTTATATATACAGTATAACTTTAATTTCGAATATTGTGAAATATGTCATTCTACATTTAGAACGACTTCTATTTTAGTAAATTTCCTGACTACATTTATCGTTATCCAAATATAAATAATTATGGTAAAGGAGAATCATGTGAACCTTGCTGTGTGACAGAAGCAATATTTCTGAAACGACCGTTTTATTGCCAGAATTGTATTTTGTAAACGGAAGAGTTCCCCGGTTGCTTTACTTGGTTCGTTTTTTACAGCTTTCATATAAGTACTCGTTAAAAAATGTTTAGAGGTTATCCAATATTTATTAGTACTTTTCTCTTCCTAATAACTGTAATAGTGTTTCGTTCGTCTGCATATTCTCAACAAATTCCTTTTTCTTTTAGCGAGAAAAGTAGTAATTCTAATAATAAATACTTTACTCTAAAACAAATATTACATCATGGTGGAACTTCAACTTTAACTAAGAACCTTTTTAGAAAGCTTGAAATCAACCCACAAAATCAACAATCTATATTTACCCAATTTTCTTTTAGTGCTAGTTTAGGTGATAGTTATCATGTAGTTAATTATATAGATAACCCAAATATTTTAGGCTATTCGATCGGTGTACAAACCGTTCAAAATAAAATTCCAAATTATAAAGATAGAGAATCAATATTAAGTTTAGCTAAAATGAGTTATGATGCATATATTGAATTATCAAAAGAAGCTGAATGGATTGATTTAGATGAGGATTGGGAGGTGAACTATATATATTTTTTTTATTTTTAATAGGAAATTTGCTTTTCAATTTCTTAGTATATATGCTAATAACTGCATATGTTAATCATCGTTAATCATTATATAGAAACTACCATTTGGTTGGGAAGATGTAGGTTTGCGAGGTTACATATTTGCAGATCCTGATAATTCTACAATTATAATAGCATTTAAAGGAACTAGTTTATATCTTGTTAATGGTGGTGGTCCAACCGCTCACAAGGATAAGCTTAATGTAAGTCTATAAAATATAAAACCTCGTGAAATTATCAAATATATTTATTTTAAAAGATTTTCCTAAAAATTTAGGATAACCTTATGTTCTCCTGTTGTTGTGCAAAAGTTGATTTCACTTGGAGAGGCATATGTGGGTGTCATATGGGAGGGATGAAATGTAATGATGCCTGTATTCGAAATGAATGTGATATTAAGGATAGTTATTATAATGTTGCATTGGTAAGTTGATTAAAATTTATTTGAAACTTTTAATTCAGAATGTGATTATGATATACTATATTATTCTATTCAGGAAATTTATAACCAAGCAAAAATCGATTATCCAAATTCAAAAATTTGGCTTACAGGACATTCATTAGGTTCCGTTCACATTTTCACTTTTCAACTCGTAACCTTAATTATTTATATGTTAACTGCTTTTTTGTTTTCTTCAACAGGTGGTTCAATAGCTTCATTGATTGCACTAACTTACAACCTACCGGCAGTATTATTCCAAACTCCCGGTGAACTCCTTTACGCAAAACGAATTGGGCTTCTTAATATCCCTGACTCCGATTTAAACAATTATTTGGATAAATTGCAGATTTACCATTTTGGCCATACTGCGGATCCGGTATACAGTGGTACCTGTAATGGTAAAGCCTCAACATGCTATCTTAGCGGATTCGCTGTAAGTTTAAAAATTTTATGTGTTATATTTATTTTTAAAACATTATCATTTTAAAATGTTTACATAAATATAAATAGATGGAAACAAGATGTCATGTAGGTAAAACATGTACATACGATACTCGTGCTAAACTCGGCTGGAAACGCACGATTGTAAATCATGCTATGTTACCATTTATGAATCAGGTCATTAATGAATGGCCCAGGATTACGGAGGGGAAGGAGGATATTGCAACGTGTGAAGTTGAATATGATTGTCAAGATTGTGAGAGTTGGGAGTTTATATAGATTTAGTTTAAATATTTAAAGATAATGAATGAACCTGTTGCGATTTGATACCGCAATTTTGGCTTGAATTATTCAAATCATTTTACCATTTAATAAAGATTTATAATATAAATATTATATCGTTTTTATTTATTTTTTTCTAAAAAAAAAAAAAACTGATATGTTGTGCCTCCTATTCATTATTGCGTCGGATGCAACCAAATTCAGCAGATCGACCAAAATTCCGGGTTAATACACATCGGAATGGGTTGATATTGCTAAATTCATGACCCACTCATTAAGTAAAGTTGCCTAGATGATAATTTTCTATAATATGGCTGGTGTTCCGCAAAAGACTCGGGATTCGATTTAGAGATAGTGATCGATCGATCAAAATTTTTTTGATTTTTATATGATTGATCGTTCATGCCCGGTCATTTTTTTCATATTCCTAGACTAAGACAGTGTTCTGAATTAAATTTAATGGTTAATCCATTCTATTTTTGTTATAATATAAAATAGCAATAAAAAATTTAGCGGTCAAATGAAGTTAAGTAATTGTCACAGTGTGATCGATCATCATCTCTAATTCGATTCGGAGCTGACAATGAATCGGATCCGGATCCATGATTTTATGAGAACCTGCAGTTTCGAATCTACCGAACCGTTATATGTGTTTAACTTTAGATCATATGGATCTTTACGGTTTCGGGTCATATACTTTGACCTGAAATGATTTTTCAGATCAGATCCGGATACTTAAAAATATTCGTCCGATTCGATCCGTACGGAACACTAGTTATGGTTTACTAGAATTAATATTACGTCACAGTTAGAATGAAAACAGATGTAATACTGACCTAGCTCCGATGAATTCCAACCTGGAATTTTGATCGATCTGCTGAATTTTGGTTGTCATTAATCTAATCTCTCATAAAAAAATCAATATAATTATACAAATTTATATAAGTAGTGATCCTGGCCGATAGTGAAAAAATCGGCTGATCGATTTTATTAATAGGATTATAAAAGTTCCGATGTAGAAAATGAACGAACTTAATCTTCCAAAGGATTCCGAAATTTTAATAAAAAGTTGACTAAGCCGGCTAAGGCGATAAAATTTTATCGGCTTAGCCGGTCGAAAAATTTTAATCGGCCGGATCACTACTTATAAAACCTAAATTCGGGCAAAATTAAGAGTATAAATCGAGCCGAGAAAGTAAAATTTTGCTATCATAGCAAAAATTTCCAGAAAGGTAGATAGCATAAAAGACGAGCAAGTTAGGTGAGAATATATAGAAGAGTAATACACAAAAGATATATGAATAAAATTTATATTGCAAATTTTAATAACTCTGGTTATATATAAACTGACAGCTGGTTATAACGACATTTTTTTAAAATTAAAACCTATATACTTAATATAAAAATTCCTCTGGTTAAGCCGACATCTGGATATATCGGACAATTTCTTTATTTTTTGAGAGTATCTATATTACCAGAGTTACAAAAAATTTTCATGAGTCTCTGATAGTGATGCAAACGGCTTGAGCCGAACCGTGAGCCAAACGGCTAAGCCGAGCTGATTAACTGCTCGGCTACAGGCCTATTAATGAAGTATCAGTTCTAAAAGTGGCTCAGCTCTAGTTCTTGAATCTGAACATAAAGCCGCGAGTTGAAATCCATATTACTTGACTATTACCCTCAATTTTGTCTAGTTGATTTTACCTAAAACCTTTTCTTTTGAATAGTAGTTTAGCTTGGCTTAGCTTATAAACGGCTTAGCTCTGGTTTTTAGAGGACCTTTCGAAAACATTAGATCACAATTAATCATATTTATCGAATATCGCATTATAAACATATGAGCTAATTTATGAAATTGCCAAATAACTTTTGATTTACTAATTTATTCAAGATAATTAACTACCAAAATGTCAGTTTCAATGAGATGATTAAATAAGCCCAAAATCATCAAAATCCAATTAGAGCTGTGACCTAATATAATTTTACTAAAGACCACTACTTCTACTTAAGAAAAAATAGATAGAATATAATAATTTTCTATTATTATATATAGAGGTAAGTGTTTTCACAGACCCTTACTTCCTAAAATATTATCTAGTAAATGTTAGCATCTTTACAAGATCCTGAGATTTTTTAATTTTATGAAATTTCATGCAATTTTAATTAGCTTTATTATGTAGATAATCAATGAAGAAATGGGTTATCTATATAAATTAATATATAATCCATTTCTTCAAGATTGAAGTTCATATTTCACTATTATTTTGAAATATTATTTTTGAGAATCTTTTTTAGAACCTATCAGAATGAAATTTGATTAAGTGCATATTGTATAATGATGATCATTTGCCTGAAAAATTTAAATTTGACCAGAAAATTATAATTCTGGCTAACAAATAATATAATATTACATAGCATAATTTTAAAAAAATATCAATTTAGATGATGCAAAATATTACATTTTATTTACTTTATTCATTTTAAATAGAAAGCCTAATAGAAAATATAGAAAATAATCTATTTATTAACAAAAGAGAGAAATATAATAAAAACTTTGATAAATATTTAGTTATATTTTAAAATCAAAAATTTTAAAGAATAGGTCATTATTGAATTTTACTAGTTATGAATAGAAAATAATAAAGACAAACTAGAGCAATATCAATAATATGAAAATATCAACAACACTTAAACATTACTAGTATAGTTATTAGTTTGACTTACTTACAACTATACAAGTATTTTGCTTGATAGTCTGTTTATAATCTGTTTGATCAATATTAATAGCTAGCTTAGAAGAGATCTATTTTTTGTATAATTTCTATTAAAGATAAATTGCCAAACCAATTCTTTTATTAAATTATAAACTAATAGTATTTTTTTTATAGCAATATAAGAACTTAATAGTATAATACTAGAAAGTTTTGCATAATGTACAATCTAATTAAATATTCTAATAATCTGCTGATAATCATAGAAATTTTAATTGCATTTATCAAAAGTTGTTTATATCTGATCGAACTGTTCTAGTAGTACTATGACTATATAGACATTCTAATTAATAGCTTGTTTATAATCTGTTCGATTATTGTAACTAGTTGTAGTATTTATTAATCATTTGTATTATTACTATTAATTAGTAACTGAAAAATTAATTATATGTTTTATCAATATAAATAAAAACTAACAAGAGTTTGCATAATAATCATATCACAAAAAAAAAGTTTTAGATAAGATACAGATAATTATTAGAGTAGAATTAAAAGAAAAAAATTAGTAGATCTTCAAGTATATATGAAAATATTTGCTACTATTTTATATAATAAAATTATTTTTTTTATTTGCAAAAATAAGTTAAGTTAATTATTACAAAATGACTAAAGAAAACTAGAACTATGTTAGTCTTTTAAATTAAAGTATTTTTGAAAAATTAGAGGATACTATTAGTTCAAGTAAGAAGAACTTAAAAAAAAGATAATTAAAATTAAATTATATCAATACTATCACAGAAAAAAAGAGATTTATTCCTAAACAAACTTACTATACAGGCTATTATTAACTAAAAGAACAATAACAAGATATATATCTTATATAGGTTATACAATATTTTAATAAGATATGCAATTTAATTTTGTTTTATCAGATAGTTTTAATTTGATTTGCAAATAACAAAATTTTGATAATATATATGTACTTGTAATAGTTTTATATTTATTATATATATTATAGTATATTTAAGTATTGACTATGTATATATAGTAGGTAGCAAAAATAATATCTGATTTTTTAGTTCATATTTTTAGTAGATATAGTAATAATAAAAATAAAATTTTTTAGAATTATCTTCAATATTATTGTTAAAATTGTATAATTAATAATTTATTACTTTTATAAATTATAAGTTATACTGAACATATTAATAAAGATTTAGAAAAAATAAAAAATAATTATATCTAATTTAAATTATGATAAATTCTTCACATGTAATATTCTGAATATTTATCTTAGTTTACTTTTTTTTCTTTTGACTTATCTTTATTTATTATAAAACTGAGTAATAGTTATTTGTTACAATTTAGCTTTAAGACAAAATAATTTTATTATAGTTTTTAACTTATTAATTTATTAAAGATAATTAATAAATACTCATATAATTGTATTACAATATTAATGGATGTTCTCTTTTATGTTAATCAACTAATTAAAATTATGAATATTGAAAAGGCAATTTTACTAAGAAAAAGTCTTCAGATACTTATAATTTATATAATTTTGTACTTACTTAAATTATGTAACTACATATTTACATGAATTTGGTATATCAAATTTTTAGAATTTTAAATAGATATTTCAACAACTACATTATGAAATTTGATAAAGTTTTTTAATTTTATTTTGTATATTCACAAAATACAAATAAAAAATTTTTAGTATATCTTATTAAGTAGTTGTTGAGATATCTTTAATCAAAATTAGATTAATATTCAAAATATATAAACTACTTTTAAGCTTTTTTAAAATCATAAATAAAGATATCTCAACAACTATCAGATAAAATTTGATGAAAATTTTTTATTTTAATTATATATATTCATAGAATTTAGGTAAAAAAATTCCAATTGAGTTTTATTAAATAGTTATTAAGATAACTTTATTTAAAGATAAAAAAAAACTAGCAAATTTTAGACATTTTAAATATTGATCCAAATTGATTGAAGATATCTTAACAACTACCTAATAAAATTTACTAAAAATTTTTTTGTTTAGATTATATAAATATGTAAATTAATATAAAAAAAATTTTATCAAATTTCATCATATAGTTGGTATCTTTTGTTTAAAATTTTAAAAAAAATTTAAAATAGCTTACAATTTGATAACTTTACTCAAATTTAATTGAAAATATCTCAACAACCATCTGATGAAATTTACTGAATTTTTTATTTAGATTCTACAAATATCAGAAATTATAATAAAAAAAATTTCATCAAATTTTATTAGATAGTTGTTAAAATATCTTCATTTAAAATTTTTAAAAATGTTATTAATATTGTATAATTATGTGCTTAGGTAAGTACAAAAATCACATGAATAGTAAGTGTCTAAAGAACAAAAATTATATTGTTAATAAATCTATAATTATTTTATTAATAGGTCTAAATTATCTCCTAAATTGAGATAGTGTTCTTGATGTATTTTTTATAAAATATTTTTGAACTTTGAGCAAAGATATCTTAATAATTACTCAACCAAATTTGATGATTTTTTATTTGTTCTAATTCTACTAATGAAATTCAAATAAAAAATTTTTATCAATTTTGGTCAGAAGGTTGTTGAGATATATTCACCCAAAGTTAGTAAACAAATTCAAAACACTTAATAAAAAGTATGCCAAATTTCTTCTAAAACTTTGAGCAAAGATATCTCAGCAATTACCTGACCAAATTCGATAAATTTTTTTTTGTTTTAATTATACAAATATATGGAGTTCAAATAAAAAAAATTTTGTTGATATTGGTCAGGTGGTTGTTGAGATATCTTCGCTCAGAGTTAGTAAACAAATTCAAAATATCAATTCGCGCCAAATTTTTTCTAAAAATTTGAGTGAAGATATCTCATCAATTGTCTGACAAAAATCTATTAAATTTTTTATTCAAATTTCATGTATTTATAGAATTAAAATAAAAAAAATTCATCGAATTTGATCAGGTAGTTGCCGAGATATCTTCACTCAAAGTTTTAGAAGAAATTTGGCGCGCTTTTTATTTTTTTAAGCGTTTTGAATTTGTTTACTAACTTTAAGCGAAGATATCTCAACAACCGCCCAATCAAAATCGATGAAAATTTTTTATTTGAATTTTCTATATTCATAGAATTAGAAAAAAAAAAAAAATTATCGAATTTGGTCGAGTAATTATTGAGATATCTTCGCTCAAAGTTCAAAAATATTTTACAAAAAATGCATCAAGATTGCCATCTCAATTTAGGGGATAATTTAGGCCTATCAACAAAGTAACCGTAGATCTATCAACAACGTAACTTTTGCGTCCGAAGACTTTCCCTTTTACTAATTACAGCTGTTTTCATAAATTCTGGGACATCTGGCAAAAAATGGTCTGAACAAATATTGCCGGTTCGATAAGTTTGTGATTCAGTAGTGATAAACTTCTGATTTGAATGTGAATTACTGTAATCACATCCAAATCAAAAGTTTATCACTGCTGAATCACAAACTTATCGAACCGGCAATATTTGTTTGGACAGAATTTATGAAAACAGCTGTAAATGGCAAAAGTCACGTAGGTACATGCCTTAACAAACGGAGTTTTGTTATATTGAACCTAGGTGCCGCACAAAAAATGCGCGGATGATCCTCGATTTTGATTGGCTAACGGCCGTAGATCTGCAAAATTTTGGCTCGCATTACATAATTGTTTACTTATTTCTGGCCAGAATTAACTTTTTAACTTTTTCATTCTAAAAATAAAAATTTTCAAAGAAATAGGCCCGCGCTACGCTAAAATCAGCCAAGGAACAATTTTCACTTAATGGGCGGCTGTGATTTCATTAGTAAAATTTTGAGTAATTCCGGCCAAAAGTTTTGATCGTCGCTCTTAGCCAACCAAAATCGAGGATCATCCGCGCATTATACCGATACTGATAAATATAAGTTAATCGTTAAGATTGTACTACGTACGTATAATTGATATTCTTAAAAAAATGTCGTAATTATGATATAACACAGATTTTATTGGAATGGATTTTTATGAAGAAATCAAAAAATTTTGATTCTCACGTTACGTCATTTGTTCTCAATAAAAAACCTATATGAATTTTTTTTTTTTTTTGAGAAAACGTTTTTTTTTTTTTATTCTTGCTAAAAACTTTTATTTACTTTTGCTTAAGAACTTTCGATCCTACTAGTTCATTTCGGCGCTACGGAATTTAAAGTTCTATTTAGAATTTATTCTGCTTTCATATTATTAATATTTTAAATAACCTTTTAACTCTTACTAGCTCTTTTCTTTTTTTATATTTCTTTTAGGCTTTTAACTGTTACATTCACGACCTAATCGATTTTACTTGTGATAAAAGGTAAATTATTTTACTGGGTATTTATGTTGAGTACGCGCGTGTGTGTAAGTTACGCTGCGGTATAGTGATGATACCGTGTAGACACAGCGCTCTGAAACTGATACAACAAAGTAGTTTAGGATGATAAGGTTATATTAAGGACTGCCTAGGAGGGTATACGATGATATGACATTTTATATATCTAGTATGGACGTTGTGTGAAAGTTACGCTGTGGAAATAAGCCCTCCATGTAGACACAACGCACTCCGAAGCAGTTAATAACCAAATTTATCATCACATATAAGAAGGTTGTCTTTGGTAATAGGAGGGTACGGTGATGCATACGATGTACTCAATTTTTTTTTTTTTTTTTTTTTTTTTAGAAAAAGAAATCGGAGGATTTGAGGTTAAACGGAAAGCGAGTTTATCATTCCTTCATACGTAATAACGAAGACGAAACCTGAAGACTTTCTCTGCATTAAGTATGGTGATTGATTTTGTGTTTATACTTTTTTTTTCGTTTAACTAAAGGGACAACAAGCAATAAGGTACTCAGATCGAAACGTATGATTTGAAAAATATTTAACGAAATAAAAAAATTTTTACAGTAAATTAAAAGATGAACGAAAGAAAAATACTAGTTTGTATTCTACAAAGCAAATATATGAAAATCATTTAATCAAAAAAAGTGTTATGAAATATGGTGTCGGTATATTAAAGCAAAATAAGGGTGAAGACCCGGTCCCAGAACCTATCCTCCTATTTGTGATTATAATCGAATAAATTTATTAAGAGGCAAATAAAAAAAAAAAATAATGTTGTGAATACCTGAACTTGAAAGGCAATTCAACTTTTCTATAGCTTTTATTTGAAATAATCTTGTAAATAGCTTTTAATAAAATACACTAAATCTTTGAATTTGAATATAATGCAGTAATGAGTTATTGAATTCGAATGTAATAAATTATTTTTAAATATGTGGGTTGGTACACAACAAAACCATGCTTAGAGAAAATCTAACCGAAATTGAGATTTTTATTGATGATACGTAGATTATAAAGTGCGTCATTTACTATTTTTTGACATTTTCTTATTGTAAAGTTATATAGATAATGTCTAACCCATCTTCGAATGAGAAGATGAATTAGACGTTATCTTATATGACTTTACAATAAACAATGTCAAACAAAAAATAGCAAATGACGCACTTTATAGTCTAGTCAATACTTAAAAACACTCAAATGCGCCATAATGGTTTTTATTATATTATAAGTTTTTGCATACAAAATTTTTAACCGAAATATTTTTACTTTAGGGCTTAAGATGTTAGGGAAGGGTTTTTGGGGGCGTATAACATTTTTACTCAAGCCACCTCTTACTAATTGATTTGCTAATTTTTGAGATATTGAATAAATAACGATAAGTGTAAAACGCCAAAGTGCGTTTTATTAAGTGTTTATGTACTGTAGTTATCTTACAGATATATACTATTTTAATTAATTGCAATAAAATCGTTTACGTGTTACTCGAGCTGTTTTAACAAATTTTTTTAGGTCCCTGATACCTGGATACTGATACGCCATATAATCACGTGAGCGTGAAATTTTCGTGAAAGATGATTTTTTTGACTGGCGTTTTAACGAAATAGAAATTATTAATACAAGTAGAATTTAACGTTAACAATCAATAGTTATCGTTATCGTTATCATCAAAATAATTCTTTAATCAGTATAAGTAATATTCCTAAGTACGAACATTTGAGTGCGAATAATATTCTTTGCATTGATGGCATGAATCGAAAACGGTTATCGGTAAACAATCGAAAACGGCTGATTTCATATAAAAAATTCCTTTTACAGTTTATGATTAACGAACCTGAATCTTATTTAGAATTTCATTGTTCCGAAGAAAAAAAGTGCTTTTATAATTACATCATTAATGTCCAATCAAAATATTAGGTGTAACAATAAGTCAAACAATCACGATTTCATTTGTAAAATTAGTATGTACGTACAAGGTTGCCTTCAATGATCCATGACAGTTTGAGTTGAATAATTAAAAATCGAAATATCTATGGAGATATTGGCAATTAAAGTTGGGTAATTAAAAATTTTCAATTTTTAAGTTTCTTTTTTAAATCAATGAAAAACCAAAATATAAGTTTTTAAAAGAAAAAATATTTTTAATTGTTATAAAAAAAAAAGAATTATTTAAGCCCATAATAAACAAAGCATGATATTATTTTGACTTGAAACCATATTTGGACCCAATTTATTCACGCCATTGTAAATATTGCAAATTTCACAATATCTTACTTTATCAGATCCAACACACTTAGAGCGTAATAAGATCACGTATCTAGACGCTCTAAATCACGTGCTCACGAATTTGTAAATTATACTTTATCGAATACAAAAAATCACATTTTCTTGTCCTTTAGTAGCCTCTCGTCAGAAGGCGACTCAGATATTTCCGTTTGTTCTTTCGTCGATGATTCCATTCGTTCCTTCAAATAGGGTATCCCAAATTGCCAAATAGCGTATCCAATCAATAAATTAACTAATATTATCCAAAATATTACTACATATGTAGGCACAGGATTTGGAAATTCTCCTCGGCCAAGTTTAAAACATATTACGGATTCGGTCATTATAGTTGCTATTGTTAGCCAGGCTTGTGGTCCAAATCTTTTGCATTCCCTAATATATAAGGAATTATATTAAAGAGTTCTGTTAATAAATGCTAGAACAAGAATGACATAATAAGATAGAATAAATCTTACTTGTCCGTAAGATATTGATATGCTTCGCGTGTAGCAGGAATAGAACACATGAAAAGTAAAGTTGCGCGATATGTATTGATTGGATTATCCGGTGGTATCCATAACAGATATTTCAAATAAAAGGAATTTAACTCCACTTGCAAAAACTGACAATTATGAATAATCATATTAATATAAGTAATCATATACGTGTATAACAAATTATAGTAATAATGAAGCTCACTGCAAATAAAAGTCCAATAACTGCAATATAATTTTTAAAACTTTTTGTCGTTCCCCATTCAAAGCTGGTCCATTCACGTGGCGTAAATTGTTGAACAGTGCGCTTTACTTTTCCCTTTAGAGAACTAATTTGTTTTATTCCTCTCCACGAATAATTTTTCATCTGAAAATATTCACAAGTCTTCATACCAAAATAAAGGCCGGCCCAATTACATATAAGAACATCGAGAATCCACTATGGAAATATTTTAAATTTCATAAATATATATATATATTTGTTTTTTTAATCATTGCTAAATATTTGGTAAATACTTGCGTGATCCCACCAACATTCGGCAAAATTATTTAATTGATGTTGTAATGAATATTCCATCACTTCAAACATTACTGATAAAATCCAACAAAACCAATAATCTCGAAGAACTACTGCTTTTGCATACCATCCAACAATATGATATATAACAAATATATCAAGTTGATTCTAGTATAAATGCGTATTATTAGTTTAACAAATTCGAACATGATTCATATAAATTTATTATACTGCATGAAACAACATGCCTTAACATTTTCATAATTCAACTCACAATTTTCAGCATACGAACGTTCTGGTAGCGGAATTCCTAAAGATGGATCAATACATGAAAAAATATATCGTGCATCGCGTTTATTCTAAATGATTAACATGAATTAGATTTTTATTATTAATTTAGCATAAATTATAAATTATTGACGTGAAAATAAGTTAATTATACCTGAAATAAAAGAAATACAAGAAACATTTGATATAGAACACCGAGACCTAAAACTACACGCCAGAATGCAGGATGCGGTCGAATAAATGGTCCATCTCGGAATTGTAGCATCGCAAAAAGAAGGAAAGAAGAAATTCCTGCCCAAGTTCCACTATAAGTAAAAACTTTAGAGTATCTGTACCTTTCCTATCACTGAATGCGCCAATAAAAATCCTGCACTTCACCGTACATACAATTTAATATTTGTTGCTGTATCATCGGCTTCTGGATACATTGCAACATACACTAAACCGAACAACATGGCGGCTAGTACTGTCAAAGTCCTTGGGCGGTCTATTAAAGTAAATAAAGAATACAAAAAAAATGAAAAATTGAGAATAAATATTTACTATTTCGAAGATAATTTAGATAATTTATCCTCTTAACGTACAGAAGAATTCAGTAGTGGGATCGTTTCCTGCATATGCTACTGGTCGTGCCTGTACTATAGCGTCAAAAGGATTTATAGCTTTATCAGGCGGACTTGCCGTAGTATAAAGATTAGAATCTGTCATTGTCGCAATGTGTAAAATTTAAAATTCATGAAGAGTAATCTATTCTTAACGCGATATCGATATCTTTTTTTTTTTTTTTTGTTGTCGATCGATTGGGCCAGTGCGTTAAATTACAAAACTGGATCATTAAATGTCATTTTCCTTTTGTGGAAAGACACTAGCCAATCATTAATTAGAATTCACCACACGACTATCTTGGGAACCTATAAAACGATGAATTTCACACAGGTGTATAATTTATTGGGATTTTCCAAACTTATTTCTGCTATTTCTAGAGACAGAATTTTAAATTAAAATATAAATTAACCTTGTCTTTCTTTCTTCTCAATTAATATAAAAGTTATAGAGTTCTTCTAATTTTAAAAACATTTTGCTAACGAAACAGAATTAATAAAATTAAAATCATATACGCCAGGGGGCGCGTGGTCTTTTGAATAAATGCATTCAGTTACTGTTGTTAACTATTGGCTAACATTTTGGCCAGCGCTTTTGCCTTCCAGCATACCCGTTCAGTCCTTGACAATAATCATTCCGATTATTATTACGATGTGCGGCTTGTTTTTGACACCATACCTTTTGAAAACCAAAGTTTTAGACGGTATGTTATACAGGGTTTCGAATATTTGTATTCTTATTGATTGTTTTAAAAAACTAAATTGGTTATTCTGTATGGAATATATATATATATATTATGCAAAATAGAAGAGCCGTCAGTCATTCAGAAGAATACAGAATATGTAATTATCAGAAATAAACGATATCGAATTGTTCATATTGCTCATCAACTTGGACCGATAGTACCTTTAATAGTACTTATACATGGGCTTGGTGGTCAGGTTAGAGTTTATATCATTCTTTTATATATTTTTTTATCTGCCAATTATAGAATTTTTTGTAATGATAATTATAATAAATGACGGGTTTTGGCGAATAAAGGTTTCACAGTGGGAATATCAATTAGAATATTTTTCATCCACTGCCAATGTACTGGCTGTGGACTTGTTAGGATGTGGAAAGAGTGATATTTCAAAAAGGTAAATTACAAAATTAGCGATATTGGTTCTTATAATAATATAATAATTTATGGTGATAATCATATGTTGTATATAAAAGATTTGATGATTACAAAACTGAATCTTTGGTCGATGATCTTGAAGAACTTTTGAAACGTTATCCTAGTGAAACTTTGGCATTCATTTGTCATTCGTACGGTTGTTGTCTAGGTGCGTTTTTGTACCAGCGATTCAAAAATACCGTCAAATCTATGACATTCATTTCGGTTAAAGCCGAAATAAGTGAAAAAGAATTATCGCAACGAAAAACTATTCAGTCCTGCCCTGATATTTTTTTTGATATTTTCCGCGTTATGTTTGATCGTCGCGGTGGAATCAACTCTAAAAGTGTCAATCGTATGTTACATAAAGATGCGAGTGTTGGATTGCGAACAAAACAGTTACAGTGGAATAAACAATCAAGGACATTTGTGTGGAAACGAATGCTTAGTGGTTTGAAATGGATAACTTGTGATGATATTCGCGAGATTCAATGTCCATTATTACTCATATCAGGTCAAGAGGTAGTTAAATCTATAACTGTCATATACACATAAAGTATATATATATATTTATAGAATTTTTATTTATTTATTTAGGATCGAATTAGTCCTCAAAGTGATATGGTCCTTGTTCATGAATGGTGTACGTCGCCAAATACACCTGCTCCGGTGGTGATTCCGCAGGCAGGACATCATCCAATGGTGGAGAAACCTGATCTGGTCAATTTGATAATCAACCATTTTCTTATAAAAGTGTGTGGATTGGATACAGTTGACCCTGCATGGCAAATCGTTTATAAAACGAAAGATGAGAACAAGTGGTCTATGAAGAACTATCAAAAGGTGTGCAGCTGAAAAATAAATTCATGCTGTCAGCTGCGTTGGTTCCGTAATCCATTGTATTCCTTGTTTTTTCCAATGATGGAATTTTGGTTCGACGCGTGAATTCTTTTCAGTTTTAATTTTTTTTTTTTTCGTCATCAAATATTGTTTTATAAATTTTAAGATAATCTCGTGACCAAAACTCTCGTCGCACTCATGTGTTATTTAATTATAGTGGAAACGAACTCCAACGATAGCTGACCGAACTGTCAATAATACATTATTTAGACCAATGAAGGTTTGTCTTTTATATTTAAATATATTGCCCTTGTCATCATGTATGTAATTTTTCTAATAATTATTATTTCTTCAAGGTTATGCGGCAGAATGATGAAGAACATTCTCCAGAAATATTTATTGCGCGACATCCAGAAGTAGGATTGTAAGTTAATTTCCCATGTGCATATTTTTTATGTTACCTTACTTGCTCATAATTTTTTTTATGTTAATTATATAGTATCATTGATATAACCAAAGACCCACCGCCTTATAAAACATGCGATTTTGATAATTCGCATATTACATATAATAAACTCAGTACTGCAAGTAAAATCCCACCATCACGTGAAGAAGTACGGATGTTTATTCAAATTGCCAATGAAGCGTGGAGAAAAAAGCCTGATAAACAAATAGCTGTTCATTGTCATTATGGGTAAGCTTAAACTTGTTTATTTTCTAAAGTAATCCTATTGTATGTATACAATCGATTATTTATCTCGAGATTATATTCGATTTTAGGTTTAATCGTACAGGGTTTATGATCTGTTGTTACATGATCGAAGAATTGCACATCTCAGTAAATGATGCGATTAACTATTTTCAAGAGGCAAGACAGCCGAGTGGTATCAAGTATGTGACACCTTTTTGTTTCAAAGTATTACACCTAAAATTTTTAAATATTTATTAATATTAATATTACATTTAGACATCGTCATTTCAAGGAGGAACTATATTTACGCTATGAGCCACCTCCTAGAATTGTTTGAATGATTTATAGATTAGTTTATCCGTAAATTTTGACTTATATAGACTATTTAATGCATTTGTCTAAGTCTACAGTTTAGGAAAGTTATAGTGTACTATGTAGATAACTTTAACATATGTAATAATTTGTTAATTTCTTTTTTCATAATTTATACTTTAATTCATATTCACATCATTATTATATATTCAATTCATATCTTTTTTTAGAATTTTAGTGTTTATATTACTTTTCATGTAGAAAGTTTATCTAATATTTGTATATTTGTATGTTAATAACCTTCGAAATAAAATATTTTAATTAATTATCTATTATAAAGGTGTGTTGAAGCATTGTATTTTTGTATTTATATCCTATTTTTATTAATAATATTTAAAATTGCAAGATTTTTGTTATACAGTATATGCAGATAGTATTTAAAATCTTTAGTTATATCCTGAGTAGTTGGTAAAGTATCTTTAATAAAGATCAAAATATGGTTAGAAATTTCTTTTTTAATATTTAAATACTACGTAATATTTTTTTAATTGTTAAGCTTTACTATCGCTATTACGTATTAAATATTTAATTTTTAAAGAACCCGGATTTAAACCTGCTTTAAAACTTGCAAAAAAATGATCTAGTTAAATCAAAATTTAGAAACAACTTAATCATTACTTAATCGTTATCGTATATCTGATATTGCACTTCCTGCTTTTAATAATGTAATAATAAAACAACATCAAGCCTTGACGAATTTAACTCAAAAGTTATAAGATTCTACTATTGATGTAATTTAATTTATACTATTGCTTATATATTTTTTTAATTTCTACATTTTATAAACCAACTCGCACTTTTTTTTTCTAGCCTGAATTACGATCAAAATATAACTACTGAACCTTCTAAAAAAACCATTTAATGAATCAACTAATATTATTAATTCCGATAATATATATTAACTAAGAAACGGTCTCAATTTGGTGAAAGTTTGTTATTTTAAATTCGTATAATATGTAGTTTAATTAGCGGAATCTGCCTAGGACCGATCCATCCCTAGCTATCGCATCGCTATACCCTGATTACTCAATCGAAAAACTTTTTTGGTCAAAAAATATAACCTTGTCTTTGATAATACTAAACTTCCTTCTTAATATAGCGGCAGATTCCAAAATCCCCAGGATTTATACAGGGATTTTGATCCGGGACCAAAGTCCTATGAAAAAAAACAAATTACCGTATTCCTCCGACATGTATACCCAGGATATTTCCTACGCTCATGTGATATACCCGAGTACTCATATAGGGGGAGTATATTGGTCTATATGTCAGTTCGTTTTTTTAAGATCCCAATAAACTCATAAACTCTAATACTGATTGGTCAACGTGATCATATTACGCAAGAAATTGTACATATGTGCGAAAATATCCAGTTGAAACACAGTGATAAGTGATAGCAAGGTGATCAAGTTATATCAGGTTAATAGACGAATGCCTCACGTTCATTTTTTTCGACACTAGTTTCGTAATAATATTTTTCTCCTAGTTTGTATAGCTCGTTTGCATTCGTCTTTTTTTCTGCGAAAGGCGTTTTTAATTGCATTCATTTTTAAATAAGAGAAGCATTCATTTGTTTTTGATATCTGAAATTTATTAAGTTATGTCAGCATTCGTACGTACATGGTGCAACGTTTCATAGCATATACAGTAACTTTTTATAATTTTTATAATTAATACAAATTGGATTTTTGGAATTCAATTGCAAGAAGCATGGAAATATTTAATTATTTAATATATTCAAAATTTAAAGAAACAAACAAACTACAAAATAAACTTTGGCAGCAAACTTTAGAAAGATACCAGTAGTTGGATTTACTTCGACATTCAACATGAAGTAACATTTTATAACAGGCAAGTACTTTAAGTAATTAGGTTACTATTAGTAATACATATTAAAATTTATAAGTATCAGATTACAATTAGGTACAAATTTATAAAATTCTTAAGCAATTAATAAGCAATTTATTATTGGACTTAAAATTTCTGATCAAAAAATCACTTTTATTCACAATAATTATAATTGATTCAAATTTTATTTAACTTAATTATTTAAATAATCACAAATTTGAAATAATCACAAATTTGAAATTACTTTAAAATCTAATTGTATTTTAAGCATTGCTTGCACATATTATTAGTTGCATCTTGTTTTTTTGTATCATTCATGTCTTGACTTTTCTAACTTCAGTAATTTGTATAATATGTAGTGGTTTCTCATCAATATCAGTTTTTTTTTTTAAAAAAAGAAAAAAAAAATTGAAAAAAAATACTTTGACTTTCCTAACTTTGAATATAATTTTGTAGATTCAGTAACTTGTATAATGTGTAGTATCTTCTATCAATATTAATTTTTTTTTTTAAAAAAAAAAAAAAAATGAAAAAAAATATCTTGACTTTTTTTAACTCATATAATGTATAGCAGTTCTCTATTATATCAGTTTTTTTTTTAAAAAAGAAAAAAAAAAAATTTAAAAAAATACTTTAATTTTCCTAATTCATATAATGTGTAGTAGTTTTTCATTAATATCAGTTTTTTTTTTTAAAAAAGAAAAAAAAAAATTAAAAAAAATTACTTTAACTTTTCTAACTTCAAATGTGACCTCATAGATTCAGTAACCTATATAATATGTAGTGATCTCATCAATATCAGTTTTTTTTTTTTAAAAAAAAAAAAATTAAAAAAAAAAAATTTAAAAAAAATAACATTAAAAAAAAAATTTACATATTTACTATATATGTATACAAACTTTTTCAATACTAAATATCACCACCAAGAAATAATAACAAGAAAAGTATCTGTATTACTAATAAAAGCTGTCATTTATAGAGTGTTAAGGAAAAACCCATAGTTGTCAGTTATTATAAGAATATTTAAAATATAAGAGCAATTGCAAGATAATTTAAAATTGAACCAAAACAAGTTCATGAATAGTTCAATAAAAAACAAGAACTTATAAATATTATATCGTATATCTTAATGCTTAACTATAGTTATCAGATCTAGTTTTTATTGTTAGAAGAAAAGCTTTTTGAATAGGTGAATGAATATTGCAATAAGCAGTATACTATTACTTAAACTATACTTGTAAGAAAGACTAAAACATTAGCTTAAACTAATAAAATTAAAAATATCTACTCTGAGATTAACAATTTTAAAGTTAGTTGAGCCAGTTCTTATATAACTATAATTTTTCTAACTAGAGATATACAATAGTTTTTCAGTACTTCTCATTTAATTTTGAGGAAAAACAGAGTAAATTTTTAAGTTTCATTTTGTTTAAATATCATAAATATAACTTTTTTTTTAGATATATTAGAAATATAAACAAAATTTTTTTGTTATTCAATATGTCTAGCTTTATAACTATTAAAAAACATGAATTTAAGACTGTAAAAATTAGAACTACTAGACATGAAAGAACAAATTTTACTGTAATCCTTGAGTATCTTGCTAATAGCATAAAGCTTTTATCTATATATATTTTTAAGCTAAAGAACTTCTCTTATGATGTGTTTCTCCAGAGTACTATTATAAGAGTAAATAAAAAAAGATAGTATAATGAAAATATTATATATTTTTGAATTAATAATATTTGATATAAATATAGTGAACTAGTAAGACTGCTACAATTACTTCTCATTTTGAACTCTTTTAGGAGTTATATAATAGATTCTGTTAAATATCAATTTAAAGAAAATAATACTTACTCTGTAATCATTTTAGGAGGATTGACTAGTAAATTACAACTTCTAGATATTGCTATAAATAAGAGTTTCAAGAGTAAGGTATATATATCAAAATGTCTTAATCTGTTTTGAGTATATAAAAATATTAACATATTTTTTTTTTTTTTTTTTTTTTATATTTATTAATAATATCAAAATAGGAAAAGAATTAGTACATTTGTATATCATGA
>CAJVPM010000220.1:0-20852 GCA_910592325.1 Scutellospora calospora | reverse complement strand
TCCCTTATATCTTTTATTACCGAAAAGAGTTTTAGCTCTTTTATCCCCGGGAAGTCTATTAAAGGTTAGAGATCTGCATGCCCGCATGCAGATACTGCAGCACTCTGACCTCCGACCCTCACGTGTCTTCCGGAGTAATTTCCACGTTTCACATTTCTCCCCCACTTAAAGTGAGTACCACGAACTAGGTAGTATGAACCAAAGTTTAGATCCTATCCCTTTTGATTTTTTTTTTTTTTTTTAATTATTATTTTCCTCCAGGGTCAAAGATCTTGGAGCTTAATCGGCATAGAGTCACACATCGGGAGGCTTTCAGGTTTGGAGATCTTTTTGTTACTAATTTTAATCTGATCTTTTTATTTTTAGGTCCATCCTCTGAGCATTGTAACTCAACCTCTTGAAAGTCATTTTACTGACAGGTCATTTCACCGACATATTAGCCTGATTTAGGGTTAGAATTAGGTTAGTGCTGGCCAATTTTTTATTTTCTGTGAAATGGCTGTCAGTTAAATGAGACATAACCCTTCCGAGGCTTTCCTTTCCTCATTATTTTCGTGGCTAAGGATTCTCGCTTTTGATTTAACAAGGCCGGGTGTGGTTTCAGGTTTTGTCATGCCACTCAGGTACTGTTTTTCTTTTTCTTTGGGCATCACGATTTGATTATTTTGCTCCATTTTTCAGAACTCACTAACCAGTTTTATCCACTCGTCACAGGTTTTTTTAAGGTCTTGGTCTAGAACAGGTCATCCTTTGTTTAATCAGTCCTTCTCAGCTTTGAATTCATTTGGAGTACAAAGTTCAGAAGGCTGAAAACTTACAGGCAGTTCATTTTTTTCCACTCCCATTTCATTTTGATAACAACCTCCAAAGTTGTTTATTCCATCTGTACAACCTATTTCATCAAATAACTCAATTATTCTAGAGAATCCTTTTGAATTGCCTGCCTTAGCAGAACTTTTGTAGTATTCAAATGCCTTTTGTTTATCGGTTTCAACTCCAATTCCTAAGTCATAACAAACTCCAACTTGATAAATTCCATTTGAATTTTCCTCATTCACTGATTTTCTATACCAAGTCAATGCCTGAAGTTCATCTTTTTCAAGTTCAGTTTTGATAGACTCTTCTTTTTGGAGAGACCAGTTCTTTGCGATATCGTTACATTCAGTTGTTAATTCCTTGAGAAGTTCTTTTATGTCAATTTCTTCCTGGGTTTCTGAAACCTTCAAGTATTCGTCGAGAATTTCAGTAATCGTTACTACTATTTCTTGGCAGGGTTTAGTTAAACAAATCTTTGAGGGAGGTGTTACTGATAGTAGGCTTCTTTGGTTCTTAGAGGTGACATTTATTCGGATGTAAGGAGGTAGGTGCACAATTTTTTCCTCTTCTGATTCACTATTAATACTGACTTCTTTTATTACATCTAGCAAGAATTCAAGAGCGTAGAGGACTTTTTTTGCATTTAGTATGTGGTTTCTGAAGGCTAGATTAATAATTTCTTAGACCTCAGTGGCTTGTTTTTCATTAAGGGTTGCAAAAAGCTCAATGTATTCTTTTTCTAGAGATTGTATATCCCGAGATATTTCCTGGTAATACATTTTTTTTTTTTTAAATTCCTAATTTTTCATGACTCCTTTACTTATACACTTAGTGTTACATATCTCATAGTCACCACCAAATAAAACAAGGGAATTTATATAGCGAGTTAGTCTCTTGGCTTCAAAAACTCTCTATAACCTACGAATGGCCTAGTCAAAAGAGGAGTTTAGATTTGGTCAGTGGGTTTGTGCTTGTAGGTCTGTAATTATTCTAATTCTTAAAGGATGAATACCACAGTGCATCTGGTATTCAATAGGCAAAACCACAGTTACTACAGTTTGTTGGGTAACTGAAACCAAAATAAAAATAACTACAACCAAACTCAGTATGTTGGGTCAGTTGGAATCATTAAAAATATAACCACAATTAACCACAATACATTGGGCTAGTTGGATACAGAGACCACGATTAATCTTAGTACGTCAAGAATAACTGGACAATTTACGGGGGGGTATCATGTGGACAAGACAACAGCAGACGTCCTGTGTATCAATTTAATGAAAATGGGATATCGGAGGGGAGAGGTTAGTTGAGCAAAGGTATTATGTATTCGGGGTTTTATGTAATAGGAATCAATAATATTTTTAATAATGTTTTCAATTTATTTAATGAGCGAAACTACTATGAGTTATCCTTTATTACGAGTGATTATGCTCTGAATATATACAATTTACAGCACTATGTTTCATATAACTCTTTTACATCTTATAATACTTAAACTTATTTTAATACTTTAATGCCCTAAATGTCCTAAAACTACTAAAATTAATAAAATCCTTTAATCCCTTATACCTCCTTTCCTCCTTTAATCTCTTTAACTTACTAAAACTCCCTTATATCTTTTATTACCAAAAAGAGTTTTAGCTCTTTTATTCCTGGGAAGTCTATTAAAGGTTAGAGATCTGCATGCCTGCATGCAAATACTGCAGCACTCTGACCTCTGACCCTCATGTGTCTTCTGAAGTAATTTCTACGTTTCACATTTCTTCCCCACTTAAGGTGAGTACCACGAACTAAGTAGTATGAACCAAAGTTTAGATTCTATCTCTTTTGATTTTTTTTTTTTTTTTAATTATTATTTTCCTTCGGGCTCAAAGATCTTGAAGCTTAATCAGCATAGTGTTACACATCGGGAGGCTTTCAGGTATAGAAATCTTTTTGTTACTAATTTTAATCTGATCTTTTTATTTTAAGGTCTATCCTCCGAGGCTTTCTTTTCCTCATTATTTTCGCGGCCAAGGATTCTCGCTTTTGATTTAACAAGGCCGGGTGTGGTTTTAGGTTTTGTCATACTACTCAGGTACTGTTTTTCTTTTTTTCAGGCATCACGATTTGATAATTTTGCTCTATTTTTTGGAACTCACTAACCCGTTTTATCTACTTGTCACAGATTTTTTTAAGGTCTTGGTCTAGAACAGGTCATCTTTCATTTGATAGGTCCTTCTCAGCTTCGAATTCATTTGGAGTACAAAGTTCAGAAGGCTGAGGACTTATGAGCAGTTTATTTTTTTCCACTCCCATTTCGTTTTGATAACAATCTCCAAAGTTGTTTATTCTATCTGTATGACCCATTTCATCAGATAACTCAATTATCCTAGAGAATCCTTTTGAATTGCCTGCCTTAGCAGAACTTTTGTAGTGTTCAAATGCCTTTTGTTTATTAGTTTCAACTCCAATTCCTAAGTCATAACAAACTCCAACTTGATAAATTCTATTCGAATTTCCCTCATTCGCTGATTTTCTATACCAAGTCAATGTCTGAAATTCATCTTTTTCAAGTCCAGTTTCGATAGACTCTTCTTTTTGGAGAGACCAGTTCTTTGCAATATCGTTACATTCAGTTGTTTATTCCCTGAGAAGTTCTTTAATGTCAATTTCTTCCTGGGTTTCTGAAACCTCCAAGTATTTGTCGAGGACTTTGGTAACCGTTACTACTATTTCTTGGCAGAGTTTAGTTAAACGAATCTTTGGGGGAGGTGTTACTGATAGTGGGCTTCTTTGGTTCTTAGGGGCGATGTTTATTCAGATGTAAGGAGGTAAATGCACAATTTTTTCCTCTTCTGATTCACTATTAATACTAACTTCTTTTATTACATCCAGTAAGAATTCAAGAGCATAGAGAACTTCTTTTGCATTTAGGATATGGTTTCTGAAGGCTAGATTGATGATTTCTTGGACCTCAGTGGCTTGTTTTTCATTAAGGGTTGCAAAGAGCTCAACACATTCTTTTTCTAGAGATTGTATATCCCGAGGTATTTCCTGGTAATACATTTTTTTTTTTAAATTCCTAATTTTTCATGACTTCTTTACTTATATACTTAGTTTTACGTATCTCACAGTTACTACCAAATGAAACAAGGGAATTTATATAGCGAGTCAGTCTCTTTGCTTCAAAAACTCTCTATAACCTACGAATAGCCTAGTCGAAAAAGGAGTTTAGATTTGGTCAGTGGGTTTGTGCTAATAGGTCTGTAATTATTCTAATTCTTAAAGAATGAATACCACAGTGCATCAGGTATTCCAATAGGCAAAACCACAGTTACCACAGTTCGTTGGGTAACTGGAACCAAAATAAAAATAACCACAACTAACCTCAGTACGTTGGGTCAGTTGGAATCAATAAAAATATAACTACAACTAACCACAATACATCAGGCTAGTTGGATACAGAGACCACAGTTAATCTTAGTATGTTAAGAATAACCAGACAATTTACAGGGGGGGTATCATGTAGACAAGACAATAGCAAATGTCCTGTGTATCAATTTAACGAAAACAGGATATCAGGAGAGGGTTAGTTGAGCGAAGGTATTATGTATTCGGGGTTTTATATAATAGGAATTAATAATATTTTTAATAAAGTTTTCAATTTATTTAATGAGCAAAACTACTAAGAGTTATCCTTTATTACGAGTGATTACGCTCTGAATATATACAATTTACAGCACTATGTTTCATATAACTCTTTTACATCTTATAATACTTAAACTTATTTTAATACTTTAATGCTCTAAATGTCCTAAAACTACTAAAATTAATAAAATCCTTTAATCCCTTATATCTCCTTTCCTCCTTTAATCTCTTTAACTTACTAAAACTCCCTTATATCTTTTATTACTGAAAAGAGTTTTAGCTCTTTTATCTCTAGGAAGTCTATTAAGGGTTAGAGATCTGTATGCCCATATGCAGATACTACACACATTAGCCTCTGACCCTCACATGTCTCCAGAGTAACTTTTACGTTTCATATTTCTCCCCTACTTAAGGTGAGTACTATGAACTAAAGGAGTTGATGCATTTGGTCATTTGTTAACCTCTTAATATCATAAAAGGTTATTTTCTTGGTTCTATATATTTGACCCAAATCACGAGTGGAGAAAATATCATATACTCTTATAGCCATTAGGTAGTAGTAGCGGGTTACGATTTTTCGCATTTAGGCTCTCTGTTCAAGAGTTGTGTTAGCGAAGAGCATACTTAGGTAGTATACTTAAACTAGAGTTTTGATCCTATCCTTTAGTCTTATAGCCTAAGATAATACAAGGAAAGTCCAGGTTACTGAGGTCACAAGGTCATGTGATATATCGAATGGTGGTGGAGTGACAATAATATCAGGAGGCACAGGCAAAGTAAGGTCAATAATGATCTCGTCTAAAATCATTGTTAAAAAAAATGATTAATTTTTTCTCTCACAGTTAGGTATTATTTTTATACCTTTTTCTCTTTTCTCTTTTCTACTCTTTGCTATTATAAAAATTTTAATAAAAAAAATTTTTTTTTTTTTTTTTTGTTTTTTTTTTTTTTTTTTTTTTATTAATTGAATTAATTTCCATTTTAGATATCAGCCCGATCGTAATATGCTTTTAACAACTTGACATTTATGAGAGATGCAATGATCTTTCCCTTTATAGTTTGTAATTTAAAGACGTTTTTAGGGAGGACTTCATGAATATAAAAAAAACCTTTACATTTCGACTCTAGTTTGACACTTTTGTTATACTCTAACGAGGCACAGTATACTAGAACCTTATTACCTATTTCCAAATTTATACATTTCTTGATTTGCTTGTCATACTGTTCTTTCATTTTAATCTGTGCTTGCTGGATCTGTGTAACTGCATTATGCTGAACTTGCAGTAAGTTTTCAATTAACTCTATTGTTCTTTGTATTATTGTTTCATTAATCACTTCTCTTATCCTACTTGTTTCTATAGGTAATCTTGCTTCTCTATCATGCATTAGAAAGAATAGCGTGATTCTTGTAGTCAAGTGTCTTGTTGTCCAGTAAGCAAACAGAATAGCAGATATTATTAGGTCCCAATCAGTAATGGTCTCTACTGATTTAGCAATAGCCTTACATAGTGTTTTATTAAACCGTTCTACTAGCCCACTTGTTTGGAGATGATATAGTGTAGATAATAGGTATTTAATACAAAACTTGTCTAATAACTGGTCTACTAACTAGTTATGAAAATGTGTACTCCAATCTGACAACAATTTTTCTAGGCAACTATGGCGACAGATCACATCATCGAATATAAAATTTGCCACTTCTTATGCATTTGCATATTGAATAGCCTTAGCCTCAGGCTATTTAGTTATGTAATCTGAAGCCACTACTATGTAACTATTATTCCTAGAAGTTATTGGTAACGAGCCTATTATGTCTATACCTACTTGATAGAAGGATGCTGTTACTGGAATTGGGTAGAGAGGCTCTCTTGTTTTATTCTTGCCCCTTCTTTGACAATCATTATACGTTCTAATATATTCTTTTATATTATTGAACATCTTGGGCTAATAATATCTTTGTCAAATCTTATGATGCATAGCTTCTGCTCTGAAGTGTCCTCCTAGTGGGTGGTCATGTATCATCGTAAGTATAATTTCAAGTTCATGTTTTTGAATAACTTTTAACTATCAGCTAGGGTTTCTTTTGTCTTTCAGATATAGATTTCCATATTTAAGCATCATATTATTTCTACTTTTAATCAATTTTCTTTCTTGTTGTGAATTTAGGTCCAAAAGTAGTTCTTGTTTTTCTACATAATTCTTTAGCACGTGATACCAGTTTGCTTCTATCTTTAGGGTTTTGCAAGGACACCAACAATCTGGGCTAGATGTTATTTATCGTCAGATTTAAGTATGTTTTTCTTTACTCTGTTTTCTTTGTCCTTTAGCTTCTCTCTTTTTTTTTTTTTTTTTATTTTTTTTTATTTTTTTTGTTTCTATAAACTTTGTATTATGTAGATTAGTGCCAGTGGTTGTCTATGGTAAAGAGTTCAAACTCATGTTTTTCAAAAATTAGTAAGTTTATTCTATAGCATTCGTCTAAACTAACTTTTCCTTTTTCTATTTTATATTTTAGTTCAAGTAGTTCTTGATAATTGTTTGCTTCTGACCAGATATGTTCTTTATTAGATTTGATAGTAAGTGTCTTTATTAATTCCTTTAATTCTTTTTCTCACCTAAAATATTCTTTTTGATCTTTATTTTCATTTTGATTTCATCAAGCTTCTCCTGCACCAAGATTATTCGGGATGAAATTAGGTTCATCGTTATCTTCATTAGAGTCTTCCTCATATATTAGTCCATTTTCAATCCAATCTTCATACTTATCTAATTTTTTTTCTCCCCAGTAGTCGTTATATTCATTATAGTCTTCCAGTGATTTTAGCCATTCCAAGTTTATTATTTCTTTCTCTTTTTTCATTGTTTCTTCTGGTAACTTAGCTTCTTTATTTTTAGGTTCTGGTATTCAGGACAACGCATCTGCATTATTATGGATTTTACTAGCTCTATGCTCAATAGTATAATTATAGGGCTGCATCCTAAGTATCCATCTCGCTCTTTTACCTGAGAGTTTAGAGGTGTGTAACCACTTTAATACTAAGTAGTCCATTAATACCACAAAATGGCTAAATCTGAAATAATGCCTATAATACTCAACAGCCCACAAGACCACGAGATACTCCAATTCCATAGCAGAATAATTCCTTTCTGCTTTAGACAGACTCCTACTCATATACAAAACAACATATTCCTTATTCCCTTTCCCTTTTTGTGATAACACTGCACTCAAATCTGTACTGGAAGCATCGGTATGTAATTAGAAGGTCTTATTGAAGTCAGGATATTGGAGAATTGGTGAGAATGTTAAGTATTCTTTTAATCTTGTGAATGCTTTCTGCTGGTCTTCGCCCTATTCATAATTAACATCTTTCTTTAACAATTTATATAGAGGCCAGGCGATTGTTGCGAAGTCTTTAATGAAACTTCGGTAGTAAGAAACCAATTCTATGAAGGCTCTTAACTGCCTAAGGGTTCTTGGAACTAGATAAGTCTTTACTTTTTCTACTTTAGACTTGTCTGGTTGAATATCATCATATCCTATGATATGACTGAGAAAATAGATGTTGAGTTTGAAGAATCTACATTTTTCTAAATTTATTTTAAGACTAGCTCTATCTAACTTATTAAATACCTTATCCAGGTGAGTTAAATAGTTATTAAAGGTATTCGAATAGATATTTATATTATCTATATATACCATGACAAATTTACCAAAGTATTCTGCTAGGACCTTATCTATGAGGCACTGGAAGGTAGCAGATGCTTACATAACCCGAATAGCATAACTCTAAACTCGTATAAACTATTTCAAGTTACAAATGCAGTTTTCACTTGGTCTTCCTTATTTACTCTAACTTGCCAATAACTATTCTTGTGATCTAGGTTGGAAAACCACTTGGCTGCACCAAATTTTTCTATTAGATCGTCAATGCGAGGAAGGGGATAGGCATCCTTCTTTGTGATGTTATTTAGGCACCGGTAATCAATACACATTTGCAATTTACTGCTCTTCTTAGGAACGTAAACTATAGATGAGGACCATGGACTTTATGAATTTTGTTCTAATCCTTGAGACATTAGAGACCTAACTTCTTTATCTATAAACTCCTGTTCGTTGGAGAAATTCTATAATAATTTTGCTTAATAGGTTTGGCGTCTTCTGTGTTTATTCAGTGGGTAACTACTTTTGTTTCTTCGAGTTTCTTTATATTATCTGTGAATAAATGATCTTTTTCTCTAAAGAAGTCTTGGCCTTTCTTTTTCTTTTTCGCTTAACGTTTCTTCTTGGACCAGAGCTTTTATATGTTCATTTGTAGTAAGTTCTTTATTTTCTTTCTCTTGATTGGGTATATCTTCAGCATTTGTTAGGTAAATGGCTGGGCTGCTAACTGCATCCTTCCAGAGATTATTGTATAGGTTATTATCTTTGTCTAAGGACTCTTTAATGTAATATTCCTCGATTTCATCTAATATTTTATCCTCATACATAAATTCATCAAAGATATCTTCACTTTTTTCATCCCAGTTTTCTTTTATTTTGGGTATGTATTTACTTTTATTTGTTATAGAGATTTCAACAGTTTTACTTTGATAGGTTATGATTAATTTTTGTTCATCGAAATGCAACCTGGTCTAGGCTTTTTGGAACCAGTCAGTTCCCAGTAACAGAGTCTCATCTGACGACTCTATGACTTGTAGGGTAGTAGAGATTATAATATCCTAAATTATGATTCTTACGTTATTTATTTTACCTAAAGCCCTAGTTTTTGCTCTAGTTGCTGTTACTACCATAGTTGAAGATTTTTCTTGGATCTGGAGACTAAGTTTATCTATTAACTTTTTGGTCATTATGCTAATCTCTGCTCCCAAATCTGATACAGCGACTACCAGATTACCACTTATATAGACATAATATTTAGTAGCTATAGTCCTTTTTTTGTTATTGAATTTTATGTGGATAGCTTCTTGGACCTGAGGTAACTTTCTCCTTAGGGTATCCGCCAAGTTCCTTCTTTGATTAAGGTATTGGAGTAATTACCCATAAGTAACGTTTGCCTTTGTATTTAACAGATCTTCCGCAATATTATAAGAAGGAGTTTATTTACTATTGAGGGCTCACATTTATAATGGAGTCTACTTGCTGATCCAAATATATCCTCGTTCATTATATCTTTAGAATCATCTACTGTTATTAACCAGAGTTCCTGATCATCTACTCTACGCCTCAACTAATTTTTCTATTTAGACTCTGATTGTACTAGAGGTCTTTTCCTGGTATCATTATTTTCATTATTTTCATTTAATACATAGACCTCTTCTTCCTATCTGTCATCATCACTAATATAATTATTATTTATTCCTATGTAGTTACTGGTTCTCTTTTGTTCCATTTCTTGTCTGGGTTTCTTTTCAAACAGGCAATAATGACTGATATGGCCCAGTTTGCCATATCGATAACAAATTGTATCTTTTTTCATTTCGCAAGTTTCTTTTTGTCTCTCTTGATTCCTTTTGTTGTTCCACTTTTTTGTGTTTCATTCTTTTTCTTTAGGTTGTTTTTCTATCAAGACTGTATAGCTGGTGGTTAGTTGTTAGACCTGCTTAGCCAAGGTCTCTATAATTTCATCTTTGCAGTTATTAGCCTGAGTGTCTTTATGGTTATTGCTGTAATAATTACTGGCTTTAACCTTTCTGGTGGCAGTGATAGCTTCGGTTAGGGTGGTGGGGGATGTTACTGAGACAAATGTGGCTGATTTTTCTTTTAAACCACTCAGGAACATCCTCACTACGTAAGCAGCAGGTAGGGAGTTACCAGGGTCTACTCGACATAATAACTTCTTAAATTTAGTTACGTAGGCATCTACTTTTTCCCCTTGCTGTTGAGTTAAGGTATTTAATTCTATATGCCACTTGTGTTGTTTTTCAGGCATAGCAAAGAAAGAGACCAGTAAATGATAGAAGCTTTGGTCTCTGCAGTGTTCATTTTTCCAATAGTTTATGATTGACTTATTGTCTTTAAACTATTCAGCTGCTAAACCTCTTAGGTAACTAGAGCAATCTTTAATTTGCATTAATCTAGCCAATTATTGGCCTCTGTGGCCCTATCAAAATCATCAAACTACTCAATTAGGTCTTCATCGTCAGTACCATAATAACTCTAGACCTTGATATGATTAGACTCTTTTGAACCAGACCTATTGCCTTGGGCTATATCCTTAGCTATATTTTCGAATGACTTAGTCATATTTTCTATTAATTCTTTAAGTTGGGCTGAATTCATTATGGGTGAATTAAATTGGGCAAGGATTCTTTCCAGTGTATCTATTGAGTTTTAATTTATATTTAAATCTAAGGTAAGTTTCTTTTAATTTACTCTTTTGTTTTTATTAATACGATTTTTGAATTAGGACAGGAGGGGAAGTGAGGAGGGGGGTAGTGACATATTGTATCTCACAGTCACCACCAAATGAAATGAGAGATTTATACAGTGAGTTAGGTGCTCAGCTATGGAAAACTCTATACAACCCACGAATAGCTTATCGAAAGAGGGTGTTTAGATTTAAACAGTAGTTAGGGCTCATGAGTAAGTGATTATTCTTAATCTTAAAGGATGAATACCACAGTTCATTGGGTATTCAGATATATAAAATCACAGTTACCACAGTTTGTTGGATAACTGGAACCAACAAAGAAAAAAAATTATAACCACAACTAACTACAATATGTCAGGCTAGTTGGACATAAAAAAAAATATAACTACAACCAACCACAATACGTTGGGTTAGTTGGAATTGAAAACCACGATTAATCTTAGTACGTTAAGAATAACCAGACAATTTACAGGGGAGTATCACATAGACAAAACAACAGTAAATATACAGTATGTCAATTTAACGAAGGCGAGGTTATAGAGGGGTTAGTTTAGCAAAATTATTATATATTCAGGGATTATGTTTGAGAAATTAATTATTGTTTTAATAAAGATTTCGATTTATTTTATGAGCAAAACTACCAAGAGTTATCCTTTATTACAAGCGATTATGCTCTGAATATATACAATTTACAGTACTATGTTTCATATAACTCTTTTACATCTTATAATACTTAAACTTATTTTAATACTTTAATGCCCTAAATATCCTAAAACTACTAAAATTAATAAAATCCTTTAATCCCTTATACCTCCTTTCCTCCTTTAATCTCTTTAACTTACTAAAACTCCTTATATCTTTTATTACTGAAAAGAGTTTTAGCTCTTTTATCCCCAGGAAGTCTATTAAGAGTTAGAGATCTGCATACCCATATGCAGATACTGCAGCATATTAGCTTCTGACTCTTACGTGTCTTTGGAGTAACTTTCACATTTCACAATATATAAATACAGATACAATAGTTATACTACTAGTATAAGGTATAAAAAGATATACAAAAAATAAGCAATACATAATAATATATGATGAATAGAGTTATATAGACTAATCAAATACTAAGAATTGTATAGCATATTAACTTGTCTATAAACTATATACTACATTATATATTGTACAAACTCTGTTCTAGTATATATATAATTAGATCTTTAATAATTAATATATTAATTATAAATAATATATCTTTTAGATCTTTAAGTATTTTAAGTATTATGTTACTTATTAGTAGAGATTGTACTTGTTAAGAGTTACTCAGATAATCTGTATACCACTCATTAACTAGGTCATAACCCTTGCTACCTAGATGACTTATATTAGTTATTCATAAACTTATGATACAGCTTGAATAATTATTTTATTTTATTTTATTTTTTTTTTTAAAGTAAAGTTTATTCTCTATCTCTTTATTATTATAATAAATTTGGTATAAAAGTAAATATATTATACAGAAATCTATACTAAAGAGAGATAAAAGTAAGAGCTAATTTACTCTCAATCTAAGCTATTACTAGAAAGATTATAAACTTCTAGTCTTTAATAATATATAAGAGGAATAATTGTTCTGATTTAACTAGTTTTTGTAATTTAGTTATAATTGTAGTATAACTAATGTTTTTTGTTTTTGTTACAAAATTAAATTTAAAGGGGGTGGAGTAGAGAAAGCTAGTTTATATAATATTTTCTGAGATAGAATTCAGAATTCTTCATATATAGATTTGGTAATATAATAGTATAGAGATACAGTGTATATCTTTTTATATTTTTGTTCTACTAGAGCAGTTGTTCTACTCATAATAATTCCTATTAGTACTTTTAATATATAGTGCAAGTATTTGTATGTATTTATAAAGGTATGTATATCTATTTTGTTTTCTCTTACATATTTGTGAAGTGTATTTTTTAGGAATATTTCAAATCTTATATGATTTTGTATATATATAAGTATATAAGTGAAGTTTTCTTAGTTTAATTAATAATGAGAACAGAGATAGTTTTTATGCTCTGATGGATTTTGAATATAAAGGTTTAGATAAACTGAAAGTTCTTCTACTATGAGTTTTATTTTAAAGTTTTTTAATATAGAAAGTATTGAGTTAGTGTAGAGTATGAGAAGTTTATTACCAAATGATATATAGTTTAGTATATCTGTTCACAGTATATCTGAAATAGTTTCAACTAGATATGATATATATTGTTGATTTATCTAGATTAGATGATTTGTAATTTTTGTAGTATATTTTAAAGTTGTTTTAAGCAGATATGGACTGTATATTGATAAAAGAAGAGAAATGAATTAGTTGTGTAAGAAGTTTTGTGAAGTAATATTTAAGAAAAACTTGTAGTCTGATTTACTATCTATTGTTATATCTTTGTTCAGCTATACTTCTATTGTCATATAATCTGATATAGCTCTTAGTAAAAGCAGTAGGTAAATAAAGTATTATTTGTCGAAATAAGTAAAATTGTGTAATAAAATCTAATTGTACTTAGTTATCAAATTAGCAAATATGTTATTATTTGTAAATAGAGTAATATGTATTTGTGGAGCTAGAGTAGATATTACAAAAGTTAGTAAAGTTAGTTGTGTATTTGTGTATAATAGCTAGTAAGTATTATAGCATTTGAGTATTAGACTAAGTTTAGGAAGATAGCATTTAGCTAAAATAGTACTATTTTCTGTACTTTTTTCTGTTATATATATAAGGTGAATTTCAATATTTTTCTCTGATATATTTGACTTTGTAAGTGAATTCTATAATATATTTAGTGAGTGATCAAATGCATTAAATAGTCATAAAAAAGTTTCTGAGTTGAATTTGTGAATTATTTGTGCTAATATATGTTATATTTTAAGAGCTTTTATATATTATCTAATTTGGCATGAATTCTATATTTGCTATCTACTTGTATATTATAGATTGTATTTGCAGTTGCTGTAAAATAGCATTTCTTGGTTTGGAAAGTTGCACATTTTAGATAGTATCCAGAATATGTTTTTAGTATATTCTGCAGTGATAAAATATAGTATTTAATTCATAATTTTGTGTTAGAGATATTAAAGATTCTTCTAATATTTCTGTCTCTTGTTATAATCTATTCTTTTTTTATTAGAGTCTAAGAAGCAATAGTAAAAGGATTTGGATGTATCATTTGTGTAAATATATTTGCACTTAAAGCTATGATTTCTTGTATAGTTAATAACTATTTGGAAGTTTTGCTATGTGGAATCTTTGTGTATTTCAGTTCAGTTTAGAAATTCAAGATTTTTGTAATCAAGAAGTTGTTCTATACAATTGATTTCTAGATTGTTAAGTTTTTATTTTAGAGAAGATTAATTTTTTTGTTCTACAAGAATCGAATTGATTGAGATACCTATTAATTTTTTTAGAATTAGCTAGTTGCCACAGTATCAAGTTATTATAAGATTAGAAAAGTGAATTGCTATAATTGCTTATACTGTATATGTATTATCTTGCCTATATAAGAATACAGAAATTGTGTTTATAATTAAGGTATTTGTTTGTGCTAAATCTTATAGTTATTGTAATCATATCTTAAAGAAGGAGGTATCAAAGTTTTTGTTGTTTAGATTTTTTAATATAGTAGTAGCAAATGTAGTAATTTGGACTTGTGTCAGATTCTTTAGTATATATATATCTGAATAAAACAAAAAATAAGTTAGGGATACTACATGCTAACTTTGCTTTATGTTTGACTATATTCATATAGATTTTTGTATATAAGTTAACTGATTTGTTAAAAGAAAAGAAGAGTATTATCTGTATTAGAGTCATGGGAGTAGTATACTATTTATGATATATATAGCTTGCTTTTCAGTTATTTGTACTATTTGTAGCTTTTTTAAATTAAGTATCATTTTATCAGAGATGATTTTTTAGATTGTGTTTGGTTGTTTATTAAAAGAGAACCATGCCCTTAGGTATTTAAAAGATGTTCTTTTTTCTATTGCTCTTATTGTATTATTAGTGAAGGTAATAGTTTTGTCAGATACTTCTAAATTAGTAGCTAAAATAGATTTGAATAGATTAATATAAATATTATTAAGTTTATAAAATAAGTTAGCTACTTGTAGAATATCTGTAAAAGTCTTTTTATCAGGTGCAATTCAGAGTAAGTTATCTATATATGCTATTATGAAACTATAAATTATCTTGAACTGTTACTGTATATTTAGGTGCTCTTGGTATCTTCAAAATTCTTTATATATTCGAGCGATTAAAGGGTCATAATAGATTTTCCAGAGAAGAGGAGAAAGGTTTCTTCTTAGTCTATTCTATCTTTAATATAGTAATACTTTGTAAAACCTATAGTAGTTATAACTCTGTTTTTTTATTTGATAGAAGTAATATTAGAAGTTGAATAAAGTCTTTTGGTATGTATATCCTTTTTAATGCTTTATAAAGTGTTAGCAGATAAATGGAGTTAAAAACTTTCAACATATCTTGTAGAAGTAGTCAGATCTCTTTTTTTTCTGTAATAGAATGTTCAATAATATTTGTTAGTTGAGAGACAAGCTAAAGAGTTAATTGATGAAAGAATGTTACAAAGTTTTGTAAAGATAGAATTTTATATCTAGTAATTATTAGAATAAGTCTGTTAGTTAGAATTTTTGTGAAGATTTTTCTTGTATGCTGAGTAATTAATTTATAAGTTTAAGAACTCATTATTTATTATAAAAAATAAATAAATTGATAAATAAATAAGTTATTCATCATGCAATTTATGATCACATTTTGCAAATCATCTTTAGTTAACTAAACTCAAGTTTATTGTATTTTATATCATAATACAAAGTGATAAAATCTATTATTATTAAAGCTATATAAAGTTAATTAGTTGTTTTTCATAATCTGATCAGGTCAGCTTTTGTAAATTTTTGAGAAAAAATTTTATAAGTTATTAATATGAATACTTCTGAGTAGGTTTTTTTAAAAATTAAAAAAAATTATATATATTTTTTAATATTTTCTAAATAATAAACATATAAAATTTTTATAATCAAAAATTAAAAGCCAAATAAGTATTTTAATTTGAAGTTTTAAATTCTGCAATTGTTATTTACTTAAATTCATATGAGTGAAAATTTCTAATTTTGTAATGATTTAATGTGAGTGATTAGATTAAATAAAATTTGAGCCAATTATTTATGTGATATAGTATTTAAGAAATTTGATAGAGTATTTTTAGATTAATTATTAATAGTTGAATTAATGAAAAGTATTTGAACGTTATATTAGAATAAAAGTGAATTTTTGATCAGAAATTTTAAGTCTGATAAAAAATTGCTTGCTAATTACTTATGAACTTTACTTATAAATTTGTACCTAATTGTAATCTGATTACTTATAAATTTTGTACGTATGTACCCAATTGTGACCTAATTATAAATTTTATTCATATTGATATGTACTTTATTACTTATAAATTTCTGTACGTATGTAACCTGATATAACTTGATCACCTTGTTATCGTTTATCATGTGTTTCAACTAGATATTTTCGCCCATATGTTTTATAAGATTATTCTGATACTATCTAATGAATTTAATAAATTTTTTAAATATTAAGATGCGTAAGATTCATTCTTAATTTCCTAAATTCAAGTAATTATAAAAGAAATTTTATTTGGCAATTACTACATTATTTGTGCACTAGTGTATATATACACATATATGATCAATATCACCTAAGAAACTACCTTTTAGTTTCTAATAAACCAAATTCCTTGCAAATTTGATATGAACTATATACCTTGCTAAAATTTCAGGCCTCACCCTAACATAATATTAATCAGTTTTATTTTTATAAAAATTATTTTAATTTAGATTTACATAAATTAAAAATTAATATCCATATACAAACATATGTGTAAATTAAGTAATTTTCTTTTTATCCAATTAATTCGACAGTATAAAATATATAATTTCGTCTTTTATTTTATTTTATTTCTATTTTTTTTTAACCGATTTTCAAATAGATTCTAATATATTCCTAAATGACACCTTGTCAAAAATATATTAAATATATTTTTTTTGGTATCATATAACATCATAGATGTAAATTAATCTATTTAGTATAGTGCAAGCTGAGAAATACTGCCAAGTTTCAGCGCTAACATTCCACCTCGGATCATATCGATCATACTTTAATTATCCTATTACGTATTAAAAAATTACGATTTAAATGTTGTGCAACGTTACTGTTTGATACGAATAGAATACCGAGCAATCATAAGGTTACACAAAGAAAGAGATTTAGAAATCTGTACTACCGCTGCCATTTGTGTATGTGACGTACTCCATAAATACTCAAAAATTTTTATTCTCAAATAAAGTAATTACATTTGAATATACTTTAAATAATTACAATGAATGATTCAAAGCAAGATAAAAGTCATGAATGTCAGACTACAGGAGAAATTGACGCTAATCAAATTGGAGGAATTGCTCAAACTGTTTTCGTTGGAGTTGGAACAATAACTGAAATATTTACACCTTTTGTACCATATATTGAGATCATATTAAACGCAGCAAATTCTATAATTAAAATTTATGAAGATGCAAAATACAATAAAAATATTTGTTTGGTATTTGTTGAACGTATGCGAGTAGCAAAATTTTCTATTGAAAGATTAATAACATCTAAAGAATCTAATATAAAAATGTTTCAAGAACAATCTTTTCTCGATGCACTCGTAAAATTTAGTAATATTGTTCGTGGTATAAAAAAATTTGTTTTAGATATTTCTCAAATGAATCAAAGAAAAAGGTTATTTAACGCAACTGAGATTAAAGATAATATTGATAGGCATAGGCGAGACTTTAATGATGCGATGAATGATTTACAATTTTCGATTATTGCTAACTTAATGATCGATAAAGCAGAAGAAGATAGAAAAATTGAAAAAGATCTTAATACAATGCAACAGGTATTATAATATATCATACTAATTATATCTATTTTTCCATACAACTAAATTTATACGTTTTACTGTAATTTTTTTCAGTATGTGGAAAAAATATTAGAATGTGTTGAAATCACTGCAGAACATGTACAAAAAATTGCTATTGCAAATGAAGTACTCAATAATGATTCTAAAAAGAATGTCTGGAACACATTTAAAGCACCATATATTGAATCTAAAGAAATCACAGATCCCAGAATAGGTGCATCTCATGGGAAAGTGACAAAAAAAGTATATATGGCATTGAATGTTGCTTGTAAACCATTTGAAACTTTAAATACCGATTCACTACAGTTTCACAAACAGCAAGGTCGTCTTGTTATATTAAGTGAATTACAACGATGCAGATATATTATTAAATTTCATGGTATTTCGAATGTGGATGGTCATACTGTTTTGGTTTATGATTGGGCCGATAGAGGAAATTTAAGAGAATATTATTTAAATTTAAAGAATTCAAAGCATTTTTTATGGAAATCAAAACTTCAAATTGCGCGCGATATTTGTCACGGACTCAATTTTCTTTGCTTCGTTGGTGTTCTCCACCACGACGTCCGCTGTGAAAATATTTTGGTAATTATTTTTACAATTTTATTAGTAGTTTTTTTAACATACTAACTGGGTATCAAATTGTATGTAGTTAACTGATAGACTAGAACCCAAAATAACAAATTTCGAACTTTGTCGTAAAACGAGTCAAGAAACAACTTTTATTGATAATCCGATTGAAATGTTTCCTTGGATGGCTCCAGAAAAGATGAAAGGAGAACCATATACTCATAAATGTGAAATCTTTAGGTAAATTTAAAATATTCTGATAATATATAAATGCAATTCCTAAAATTGAATTTATTTCAAATTGATAGTTTTGGTATGTTGCTTTGGGAACTTGCATATCAAAAGATTCCATATGAAAAAATTAATCCTAAGCAATCTATCAGAGAGTTGGTAATTAAAGGTGATAGAGAAGTTTTTGAATATAAACCTGATGTATTCAGCGTTCCTAAAATTTTTACACAGATTATTGCGGATGGTAATTTATGCTATTTTTTATTTACTTTTATTTTGATAGCTAGATTATATTGAATTTAGTTTAATAAATTTTTCATAATTTCAATTTAGCATGGCAAGGAAATCCTATTAATCGCCCAAATTTTCAGGTCATGCTTGAAACTTTAGATAAATTATGCAAAAAATATGATTCTACCCATTCTGGTAGTTCAACTCATGAAATATCTTTAGAAGAAGACAATTATTTAGAATCTGAAGGTTCTATAAATCCTATTGTTCATCCAGTAATTCCTTTTGAAGATGGTGTCCGTGCTCACAAAGATCATAATAGAGAGAAAGCTTGGGAATGTTTCAACAAACATGCAGAACTTGGAAATCCAACTGCTATCTATTGGAAAGGTTATTATTATTTAGAAGGATATGTTGTTGAAAAAAATCATAAATTAGCAAACCAATTATTTAAAGAAGCTGCTGACAAGGGTGATACTAAAGCCCAAGTTCGTTATGCACTTTCTCTTACTGATAATATGGCAGATTTTCGTGCAAATAATGAAAAAAGAGATGAATTTATTAAATATTTAAACATGGCGGTTAATGGTGATGATTCTGCAGCAATGTGGCATTTAGGTGATACATATTATAATGGAAAACTCAATTTTGAGAAAGATAAAGCTAAAGGTATTGAATATATTAAAGATGCAGCTTTAAGAAACTTTTCTAAAGCTGTTGAATTTGTGAAAAAATTAAATATCGACTTGCTTCAAAATGAAACTATTAATTAATTTTAAGATAGTACAAAAATTTTGTAATATTAAAGTATGTAAAATGTATAATATTTATTTAAATAAGAAATTTTAAATTATCTCTATATTAAATTAGAAATTTGCACATATTATTCATTTTCGATTTATCTTAAAAACATATATTTGTTTTTTGCATATAAAATTTTTGCTTAAATTATAAAGATTAAAGAATTAGTTAATAATTTGGAGACTTATGGTAATTTGTATGTTAAATGTTTGTATAAAAGCCTCAATGCTTTCAGTTTATCTATAAACAATAAAATTGTATAGTTTATCGAGTGATCTAAATGTTTCTCATCAATAGAAATAGATTCAATTAAAAATTTCTCTACTTCAACAGTTGATGTAGTAATTATAATTAATTTCAATCAGTTAATTATAAAAATATCAACTCTTTTTTTTTTTTTTTTAACCTAGTAAACTAGGGCGCCGGTGGCGCACTTTATTTATAAAATAATCGTATCAAATTACATATTTACAGCTTGTATATCATAGCTATATTTATAATAAATCTTTAGTAGATTTTTCTTTGTCACTATTTTTTTCTTTGGAATATTTATAATTTTAACCACTTGGTTAAGTCTATACCTGGTTACCGTTTCTAAGGCAGGTTCCGGGATGGGGTTGCCCCATTTGGCCTGAGAATACCAGTACCAAATTTCTGATATTACGTTAATATTAAGCCAGTTTCTTAATTGTATGTCCCCTGTATATTGGTCTGTAAACATTTCAATTAAATCATTTGGGATTCTAAAATTAGCCGAAAGGCTGAACAAATTTAGTGCTATCCCTCAAATTTTCTGACTTATCCGACATTCAAGAGCAAAATGCACTGGGGTTTGAATCACGTCGGGACAGAAAGGGCATTCACCTGAATTCTCTGGGCTTATATGTTTGAGCCTATAAACCAAAGGCAGGGTTTTATGTTGCAGTCGCCAATATATGTTCCTTTTATTGTTTGGTACTTTTTTTGTTTTCATCCAGGCTCATGCATTTCCTGTCAGGCCATCTGCTATCTGACTTCGATTTTTGAAGTTATGTATCACTTCTTCTTTTAGAAAGTTAACCATGTCCTTAGTTGTAAAATTTTCTCCCATGACATTTGCTATCATGATATCAGTCTTATTCCAAGGCCAGTTTTCTTCAGTGTTTTCTATTTTGCCCTTTACCACTT
>CAJVPM010000219.1:0-20888 GCA_910592325.1 Scutellospora calospora | reverse complement strand
CAGCTGTTGTTATTTGTTCGATAAAGAGAAGTTTGTTGTTTCTAAGACTATTTGTAGTTGCAATATTTGTGTTTGATGATAAGATAGTATAGATATTAGATTGTAGTAAAGAAAGTGATGATGAGAGTAGAAATAAAGAGTTAATATTTGCTATTGTAATATTGTTTTTTGCAAGTTGTGAGAGTTGAAATATTAAATTGTAGTTGGTAACTTTGCAAGAGTGACATAATAAAATTTCTGTAGTGAGTTGAGGTTACCAAATTTTATATAGCCAATCTTTTATTCTTGATAGAGAGATTTCTTTTAGTAGAGAGTTATTATTAAAAAGTCGATCTATATTTGATGCAGAGACTTTTTGAATTAAATTTGAAAATGTAAGGAGATTAAAAAATAATGGATTAGTTAATAATATATTATTAGTATTTTTTGCAAGTGAAAGAGATTTTTTGATATGTATTGTAGGAAGACAAGAGAGTTTAGCCTGTTGAAAAGGGTAAAGAGTAACTATTTGTAAAAGATATTCAAGAGATAGTTGTAAAATTAAATTAAATAATTTAGAAATTTGAGTTGGTATAAGTTTTTTGTATCGAGTTAAGGAAAGAAAATTTTCTATTTTATTAAGGATAGCTTCATAAGTAGATTGTGATGAACCATAACTATCTAAGAAGATACCAAGATATCTTATTACTTCTGTTTGTTTGCGAGATGTTATTATTTGATTATTGTATTGAAATTGCTGATTATGTTGTTGAATTTTTAATTTGGGATGAATATGTAAAAGATCTGATTTGGCAGGATTGATTTCAATATTATTTAGTTTATATAAATTATTAGTATCAATAAGAATATTCTGCATAGTCTGCAAGTTTTCTGTATGCCATGTAGTATTATTCATATAAGCTAGTGGTGGAATAGTTATGGGTGTAGAGTGGTGTTAGAAGATTGTTTCAAGTAGTAATAGTGTTTGAATTTTTAGAAAGGATTTTTGGTATTTATTATTTATAAAAGAGAGTATAGGATCATAATATATCTTCCATAGTAGAGAGAAATAAGTTTCTCCTTGTTCAATACTAGATCTGATATTAACTGGAAAAGTAAGACCAAAAGCAGTAATTACTTGAGCTTGATGCTATGTATGTAATTCTGTTATGAAGTCTATATTTTGTTTAGATATTCTAATTCTTTTGCAAGTATCCTGAAGGCGTGAGATATTAATTTTATCAAATACTTTCGATATATCTTGAAAAAGAATCCAGGCTTCTTTTTTATGGAGTTTGTAATATTCAATAGTATTTTGAAGTATTTGAATTGGGATATAAGTTGAAGAGTTTTTGGTAGCAGCAAAGTTGAGATTTGAGAGGAGTTTATGTTGAGTAATGATTTTGTCAAGACATTGAGTAAATATTTTTATAAGGCATTTTTTAAGAGGTTCTAAAATAGAAATAGGTCGCACTTAATTTAGTATATCATTCTATGTAGATTTTTTTAGAATTAAGAATATGTTAGATATTTTCCAAATAGTTGGAACTTTTTGGAGTTGAAGACAACAACTAATGAATTGCCTTAAAATATGTTGAGCTTTAGAACCAGCATATTTAATATGTTCATAGCTGGTTTCTGAGAGACTAGTTGCTTTTTGTAGAGGAAGATTTTTGATAACAGAGGTCTATTCCTCTTCTGAAATTTCTAATAAAAGGTTTTAAAAATATTTTTCATTTTCTGGATTTGGTTTATAGTATTTATAATAATCAGATATTAGTGGGATTTGTGAAAGTAGTTTTTTATTGAAATATTCTGTAAAGTGGGAGTGGATTGCTTATTGAATTTGTTGTTGTTCTGTAAGGAGAGTATTGTTATTAGTATTTAATCTATCAATATTTATATTGTTGTATTTTTCAAGAATATTTCAATAGAAGATTTTTGGAGAGTTTTTGAAAGTTTGGTTGCATTCTTCAATTTTTGTTGAATTTCTTCTTGTATTTGATACTTTTGTTGAATATTTAATGCATGTTTAATTTGTTGAAATTCATTTTTAATTGTAGAGAGGGAAGGAGAGACATTATGAAGTTGGTTATCTGGATATTGTTTGTTATATGTAGTAATTAGTGAATAAAAGTTTTCATGGTTAAAATGATTTTTAAGAAATTGAATTTGTTTAAAGTGATAATATAGAGAGGAGAATTTAGTATTTAAGCACTCTTTAATTTCATGAATTGTTTTAATTTTTTTAAAAGGAATGTGTTTGATAGTGGCTTTAGATAGAGCCTTATGTATTTTGTTCTAAAGTAAGTTGAGTTGGTTTTGTGATTTGGTTTCAAGGAGTTGGTTTTGAAGTTGTTATAAGCTTTGAAAAGTTTGATATACATATTTTTCTAATTGTTCTTTGTTGTATTTTTTCTATAGGAAGCTTTTCCTAGTTTTTTGTTTAACTGGAGAAGATTGGTTAATTTGAAGTGAAAGTTCTATTGATATTAATTGATGATTAGATTCAAGTTGAGGTACAGATATTATATCTGTATAGTCAATAAGTGTTGCACTAATATTAGTTCAAATATGATCAATTCTACTATGAGAGTTTGCCTTAAAAAAGGTATATTTAGGTGTCCTAGGAAAGAATAGACAAAAAGTATCTTTAAATTATTGGCTTATTAAGAATTTAATAATTTTGATTCTGGAATTGAAGATTTTTTTGCAGGAAGTCTGTCTAGACGAAGGTTTGGAACACTATTAAAATCACCTATTATAATAATTTTATATGTTGTATCCAAGTATAGTTTAATTATTTCTTCTTGTACTTCTCTTCATAGTTGCTTTTTTTCTGTTGTTGGTAAGTAGATTTGTAGAAGACATATTGAATTGTTTTTGAAATATAGATCATTTCCTATGATATGACCTTTGAAGTTATGTGATTTGGCAATATATTTAGATATAGAGTAGTGTATAAAGATCCCTACACCAGCTTGATGTGAGTTGGTATAAGAGCTCCAGAAACTTGTATAAGTTGGAATTTCTTTGTTAAAGAACTTGTTTTCTTTTGTTGAAAGATGTGTTTCTGAAATACCAATGATAGAATATGTATTTTGGTTAATCAGTTCTAGTAATGATAATTATTTGTGAGGTAGAGAGAGTCCATTAATATTAATTGAAGCAATTTTTAAATCTAAAAAATCATTTTCAATATTATTGTTAATTATTTAATTTGGTGTAGAGAGAAGTAATTTGTTAGTTTGTGAATGAATATTTTCAGAGATAGTTAGTTGGTGAGTATATTGTTGAGTTTGTATAAATAGTTCTGCATTAATTTGTAGAGTTTGAAATGTATTTGTACAGATTGGTAAATAGTAATAATTAAGGAATTGTGTTGGTTCAAGGATTTTGTAGTTTTTAAGTATAGGTTCATTTAAATTAAGATATATATGAGTTTCTATAAGTGTTTGATTTATGGAAATAAGAATTAGTTGTGAGAAAGAGAAATTAGATAAATGAATAAGAAAAGAGCCTAATATTTCATTTTTTTTAAGTAATGGTAGGTTATATTATTAAAGGAAAAGATTATAATATATATTAGTTGTGTTTTGAATTAAATTTGTATTTGGGTGGTAAAGTATATTTGAATTTAAAAGTTTGTATGTATTGTATGATTTGGAAGATATTGATAAATGCATATTAAAATTCGAATCTCCTAAAGCGCTCGCCATATTCCTAGCTCTTACAGATGCAGAGGATACTAGAGTCTGCTTTGTATGTTGAGTTTGACTATCATAAACTTGGTCCTTCACATATCTTTCGAATTAATATAATTAAAATTATTATATACAAGTAATTAATAGAAGGTGAAAAAATTTTGATTGTGAGAATTACATATTAGTATACTTTTTTTACTCAGGATATCATAGTATATTATAGTTCAAAATTTTTTAATAAATTGACAAATTATAATAATAATATATATTTTTTATTAAATATTAAATTATGAGACCAACAATTTTATATAATTGCAAAGACAGCAATTAAAATATGACAACAAGAAGGGTATGATCAATACAAATATGCAAATCTTGTAGCATATATATGACAATTTTAAGAAAAAAAGGATGTGTTTAACTTGCCTTATTGTTTTGAAGCTGATACTCTCTTATTATAGTAGACAACTAATTATGTTATCTTCAAATCAATTGGATATCCTACAATCAAACTATTTTCAATTACTCCCTATTCAGCTGATTATGAAAGAACTTTCTCATCATTAGGTTGGTTATATAGAAAATAACAACAAAAGCTCTCTCTTTTCTGAATTCAAGCTATAACACAAATTCAGTCTTTTATATTTCAAATATAAAAAAAGAACTAGCTTACTTTAGTAAAATTTTAACATCTAATAATTTGCAAGAAAAAATAATTTCTGTAATGTTTTTGGCTGAAGATAATGATAAAATGATTAAAGATTCTGAAATAGAAAAAGTTGAGTATAATTTAAATATTATTGAATATTTTGATATTGAAAATATTGTATTTTTAAATAATGAAATTTTTTGAGATAATAAATCAGATAGTGATAATTCATATGTTAATTATGCTGAAGAATTCGATAAAATTAAATATGACAAACTGCTGATAGGTAATACAGTAAGGCAAGGAGTTTTTGATTTTAATCCTACAGAATTAGCAGCAGATTTAGTTAAGGAATAAGATTATGAAAATGAAAAAGATAATAGTAATAGTTTAAGTAGTATAGATAAAGTAGGCAAAGATAGTGAAAATTTAAATAATATGGAAGGTGAATATAGTGCATCAGAAAATTTACCTATAGCACTTCAAAAAACAGATCACCAAAATTTAAAAAAATAAAAAAATAATACTCTTATAAAGTAATTTTTTATGTTTTATAATAAAAAGAGTTTTGTCAGTAGTTTTATCAAACATCAGTAGTTTTGTTACTTGTCAAGGTTTCATCAGACAAAACCATTGGCAAAACTATTTTGTCACAGCCAAAATAGTTTTGTCAGGCATCATTAGTTTAAATTCAAACAATTAGTGTCGCGGATTAACATGAGGACTGTCCAAGTTAAGGCAACCACGTGATTTTTTATTTAAAAATTTTGTATTATGGAAACTAACATGAGGCGGGCCCATGTACAAAGCCCTACTAGTACAATCCCCAAATTCGCACCCTAACAATTCTATCCCTAAAATCCTAACCCTCAAAAATCAAAATCTAAGCTAAAAGACCTAAGCTAAAAATCTAAGCTAAAAAAACTAATTTTTAAGTAAAAAATTCTTTAGGAAGACGTATGGTATTAAGCAAACAAAAAAAAAAATTTTTAAATTTAAGAAGGCGATATGGTGTTTTAAGCAGAAAAGAAAAAAAAAATTTAAAAAATTTAAAATTTAGAAATTTAGAAACACGGAAATGATTGGCTAACGGAGGCGACAGCTAAAAAAAAAAATTTTTTAATAGAATAATAGACACGTACATACGTACAAGACAAGTTTAAAAATAGTGAGACTACCTTTTTCACTATTTTTTTTTAATAGGACGGATCCTTTTTACTGGACAGCGCATAGTACTACCATCAGAAGTTTCGACGATCATAGTCTTGTTATTGTTTGTCATACCAACCACAGTTGCGGTCTCCTTGAAGTTAGTTTGGATTTTTCTTTTTCAGGTTGTTGGGTTCATATCAGTATCAGGGGCTATGGCTACTAGCTGACTAGACTCATAAGGGTTATTGCGGTGGTGAACACTCGAACGTTTTTGCATTTGTTTCCTAGTTTTGTCAAGTTGCTTGTTAACTTCATCGTGAAGAACTGAAACCTTCTCTAGATGATTGATTACAGATTGTGGTGATGGTAGTGTTTCTTGCACATCTATTTCCTGAAAGTCAACGGGATTGGTTGGATTGAATTGCTGGTATATGCCGAGGAGTTTATAGCCAAACATCACTTCGCGGGGAGTCTTTCCATGTGCACTGTGCTGTGTGGTGTTATAAGAAAAAACGAATTTTAGTAAATGATCTTTCCAATTAACATTTTGTAGGCGCAGGTCTTCATTCCACAACATTTTAGTAAACCCACGCCCAACTGTCTGATTTAAACGTTCGATTTGTCCTTGTGACATTGGATGTCTCGGGCGTCCATGACGAATTGTAATTCCAAGAGCTACACAAATATGAGTTATAACATTTGCAGTGAACTCCTTCCCGTTATCAGATTGTAGAATTGATGGTGCTCCCCATTGTGCAAATAAAGATATTAAAGCTTCACCTATTACATTGGCTTCTTTTGTTCTAAGTGGGATAGCCCACAAAAACTTTGAAAAGATGCAAACCACGGTAAGGAGCCAGGAAAATCCGTCGTTCATTTCTTTATATGCAGTAAAATCGATGAGGTCCATTTGAAGGTGTTCCATTGGACCATAACTTACAACTGGTGTTAGGTCGTCCTTCTCTTTAATCGAGGTAGTTCGATTACAAGTGTTGCAATTTCGAACATATTCACTAACATCCTTTTTCATAATACCAATATGTTGTACCATAATTTTCTTGTGACAATCGTTCGCATTAATATGGCGATCATTGTCATGAAATTGGTTAAATAAAGATTGACGAAACTCCAAGTCCCACGCAGGAACGAAACGCCGAAGCAATTGATCCTTAATTTGAACATAAAGTTGATCGTTTTTTAGATGCCACAGTTTCATTTTACATTTAAAGTTCCATCAGTTTTTAGGTTTTATTGTGGTAGGTATGATCCCGTTACGAAGGTAGGCAACAATATTTTGATATGCTTTAGGAGTTTGGGGAAAATCGGCTTCGTAAACCATTACACGATTTTTTATAAAAAGGTTTTTTTTTTTTTTTATACGAATTTTTATGAATAAGTTTTTTTTTTTTTTTCTTTTATAAGGTTTTTTTTCTTTTGTACGATTTTTTATGCAAAAGTTTTTTTTTTTTTCTTTTGTAATCGTATTTATAATCGCACAAACAATCAAGGCACATAACATATACATCATAAAAACGTTCAATTTAATGATAATATTAGTGATGGATGTGGGCTCTTGGAGCCGTATTATATAGAATATTAACATTTTATAATATAGGAATCAACAATAAGATATATAATGGTAAAATTTTAATACTTTTCTCTTTATATATAAAAATATGCCAAACCTTGTTTTAACAATGGTTTTGGCATATTCTAAAATTGAAACCTACTTTACGCCTATATTTGGAAGATGTTCTAGTACAGCGATGCAGAAAGTTTTAGATTAGCATAAAATTCATACATACGGTCTACATATAGACATACATACCTGCTAATTGAGGATTCGCGACAAAATTGGTCCTATATCTCTAAAACGAGCGAGAAATTAAAAAAAAAAAGTGAATTAGAAAAGAAAAAAAAAAAAAAAAACGAAATTAAAAAAAAAGTTCGAAAAAAAAAGACAAAATTTAAAAAAAAAAAAAAAAAGTTCGAAAAGAAAAAAACAAAATTTAAAAAAAAAAAAGCAAATTCGAAAGAAAAAAAAAACAAAATTTAAAAAAAAGCAAATTCAAAAAGAAAAAAATAAAAATTCGAAGTGAAATAAAAAAAAAAAACAAAATTCGAAAAGAAAAAAAAATAAAAAGAAAAAAAAAACCGAAATTCAAAATTCATTCGAAAAGAAGTAAAAAAAAGAGAAGCACACAAAAAAAAAAAAAAAAAAAAAAAAAAAAAAAAAAAAAAAAAAAAAAAAAAAAAAAAAAAAAGACAAAAAAAAAAAAAAAAAAAAAAAAAAAAAAAAAAAAAAAAAAAAAAAAAAAAAAAAAAAAAAAAAAGAAGAGATCGGAAAAACTCGGATTCGAAAAAAAATGTGTATTATTTTGCATTTGGAAGAAGTAATTGAAGAAGTAATTGTACTTGACTACTGTCAAACTTCATTTATTAACCATTTCCAACCATCATCTATATTGCAAATCTATTAGCAAAATAATTTGATTTTACGTCGACCCAGCTGGCCCACAAAGGTGCGGGTTGAGGGTCGACCCGACTATCGACCCAGCCGTTGAGCTGAGGTCAGCTCATATCACTAGTGTGAAACGTGGAAATAACTCCGGAAGACACGTGAGGGTCAGAGGTCAGAGTGCTGCAGTATCTGCATATGGTGAGAAGGTGTGAACTGGTTCTGGTACGGAACTCAACCAGAAGTTCTGGTTACACCTAGGTTCGTAGTTCAACAAACAAGAAACAATCACTACAAATCAAACAATCAACTCTAAGTTGGCAGGCTGAAAGAGGTCATGGAGGATTTGGTCTGGGTTTTAGGATTGCAGAGTGGATTTCTTCAGGTAAGCATCATCTGGGTCTTTGGGCTTTTATTCCAGGAATTTCAATTTTAGTCTTTTGGGTTCTTATACTATTGAGAAGGATTATGGGCATGTGATCTGGTCCTTCTTGTGATTGGTTATTGATTTAAACAATGGGGATCTATAAGACTAACTAAGGGGCAATTGATTATTGTTTAAATTGATCAGGATTTGATTATCAGAGGGTAATTAGAATAGTGAATATGGTATTTGGAAGTTATTTTTGGGTTTTTCGAATTATCTCAAACTTGAGATGATTTTATTAAACTTTTCATGAGCTGCCCTTTTTTATTGAAGGAAAAATGCAGTACTTATATACCTTATAAGATTATAGTAAATATATTTGGGACTTAATTTATATTGTTGAAATATCAATTAAATCAGATTTTCTTCAAATAGTAATTTTAATTACTATTTGTTTAATATTAATTTAATTTAATAAATTAGATAAATCCAATATTTTGACACATCAATTATACTAAATCCAGGAAATGATTGACATTAATTTAATAATTATATATGTTTGTACTATAAACAGGCTTAACAAACTAAAAATATGACATCATATTACATTGGAGTGCAGTATTTCTAGAGGTTAAATCAACCTTTTACAATTCTCTCCTTATTAATTTATGCATTCTATGCATATGATTTTAAGATATTTGTTAATACTTATCATGATACGCTTTGATATTACCTTGAGGCTTTTTCAAAACTTATTTAGGTAAGTAATACATATGTTTCTTTTCTTCTTTCCATCTTTTAATTCAGCAGCTACACTTTGATATCTAACCAGAGTTTCATAAAGACTTATTTAGTGTATAATAAAGACGTATCTTTTACTTCTTTCCATATAATAGTGTATAATATAGATGTATCTTTTACTTTTTTCTGTTTAATTTTTTTCTTTCTCAATATTTTCTCTATCTTGAACTTCTTTATTATCTTTATACAATATTTACTAATCTTGTGTCTTACAGGTACTTCATTCAAATTTTTCTTCCTCATAGCCTAAGAATCTTGAGAATCTTTATTATAGATTTTTGTAAGATAGATTCATGTTTATAAAATACTAGAACATCAGAATCTGAACTAAATTCTACGCTTCAGATTTGAAGTATTGAAATATATTCTTTGCTAATAGATAAGTAGGTTTTTGCCTATTATTATTACTAAAAAAATTTTTTTTTTTGGTTTCATTTTTTTTTTGGACTTCTTTTAGTTCTAATCTCTTAGTAGCATTTCTTCATAGTTTAGAGCCTTGTCAGAATCTTTATTTGCTTTCTGTTTTAGATAAATATCTTTATTATTAATATTTATCTTTGCTGATTTCTAATATTAACTAATCTTTCTAATAGATTAATTTCAGCAATCTTACTAGAGAAATTTTCTAATAATTCTCCTAATCGAAATAAGTATAATATTCTATTGTTTTCTTCATAATTCAACTATTTGATTATCTATAAGAAGATAAGTATTGTATAAAAACTTATTATAGTTATCTTTTTGTTCTTTTATTCCTTTTTTAGATTGACTAAAATTTTTGGATACATTAGTCTGGCATAGGACTTTTTTGTATTGAGGTCTTGTGTATTTTTTTTTTTTTTTTTTTTTAATTAAAGACAGCTTACTTTGCCGAGCAGATTTTATTAGTTTAGTATATGAGGTCGTCTGTTGACAATCCCCTACAGTTTGTAATTACATGAAGAGTGTATAATCTGCTATATGTACAACTTTAGTTATTGTCTAATTTAAGTAGTCCGCCATATAGATAGATCACCTATTTGGTTCTACACAAGCTGCTATATCTGTAACCCACTTGTAAGTTACCTATTTAAACACTCTGTTCATCTAACCAATACTGGAACCAACTAACATTACTGTAACACCTAACTGCTTAAGCCAGCTAGCTTGTTGCAGATCCATTTACCTAACTCAGCTTAGATCCTCTTAGGATACATATTACTCAACATATTGTGGTACGCAGAGCTCCAGTTAACCTCGTAAGCAATCCTACTAGAGTGGTCTGTGCCTATTTCACAGATTCACCTAGCTTAGACCTTGCAGATATTTGTACAACTCCAGTTCCTATTGTGGCTCTCCACTAGTTTTCTGTGTCTATCTTCTCAGATGTTTCATGAGGCAGATCCTCCTAATCCAGTTAGCCGCTAAGCCAGGTTGGTGTTACCGATCCTTCCTGTGGAACGGATTTATGTACACTCGACTCGATCAGCATCTTTTGACGATAGTTTCTTTTCTGGATCAAGTGTTAGCTGGTATGACTGTCGAAAGCCATACTACTTCACCAACTCGGGATTTCTACCATACAAGTCCCCTGCCCATAGATTCTATCAAGATTTATTCGTGTAACATTACACTCTCTGAACATTCCGTCATACTTCCAATATCCAAATGATATTCGTGCAATGTGATTTACAGGGTTACAACCCCAGAAACGAACAGAGTTTACCGTAAGTTGGGTACAAAGGCCTGAGTAATTATTCAAATTCGTCGACAGTGGGATTTAAACCCCAGACCTCTTGCATAGCAGTCTGGCAATCTAACTACTACACTAAGATCACTAGACCTAGGTCTTGTGTATTTGGTTTTTCTAAAACTAGAATATTATTAGTAATAATTACAAGATTGTAGATTGTAATAAAACTAGTTTTCTTTATTAGAAATATATCTTTTTTCTGATTTTTCAAATTTTCTTTAAATTTTCTTTTCTTTTCTAGTATATTAATACTTTTTTTTTTTTCTTTTCTATAACTTTAGACTCTTCAATAATTTCAGTAATAGAAGGCTTTTCCTACTAGATCTTTAGTAAATAATCTTTATTCTTATTATAGCTTTCTTGAACTAGCTTTGGTATCTGAATTGAGAAGTTTTTAGAATAGTACTCTTGGCCAGTTAGATTCATTCAGATGTGGAGCAGGAGGTATATTATTTGTTCTACTTCACTTTGATATTTTAGTAATTTTTTTATACTAATTTATCTTTTTTTATTAGGTCAAATTATATTTCTCTTACAATTAGACTAGAGGATACTATAATTTGGTCTACAGGATTTGTTTAGCAGATTTGAGTTAATTTTTTTTCTTATACTTCTAATTGACTAGTTAAAGCTACAAATCATATATTTAACTTCTATATCTCTTTTTTTAGATCAAATTCATTTTCTAGTATTAAGGCCCAATATTTTTGTTATAGTAAAATCTTTTTATTAACTTGTTTCCTTTATAATTTATACTAATATTTTCTTCTATATTATAGATCTTAAAGCTATTAGTATGAAAAGAATTTCAATAGGAGTTCTCCTTTCAGGCTTGAGTAAATCTATAAAGTTATAGAGTAGTATAATTTCTTTAGTATTTATTTTTATTCTTTCTAACTCTTTTATATTTATAGTAGGAGGTTCTATATAATAGTTAGATACTACAGAGTATTTGAGTAGTAATGATAAGGCTTTTCTTTAATTTTTTATCTAACTGTTCAAGATTCTTAGATAAATTTTTTAATTTTTTTTTCATCTCTAGGTTTAGCTTTGGTGATTATTCAGATTTCAAGTAGAGTTAGTTCAATCTTATAGTTACTATTAATTAAAAAGGTATAAACTAGTTCTGATATGCAATTCAATTAAAGTTCTGATTATATTTTGGTTTATAGTTTAACAAACAAGAAACTATTACTACAAATCTAATAATCAACCTTAAGTTAGCAGGCTAAAAGAAGCTATAGAGAATTTAGTTTAAGTTTTAGAATTGCAAAATAAATTTTTGTAGATGAGTATTATTGGGGTCTTTGAGCTTTTATTTTAGAAATTTCAATTTTAGTCTTTTGGGTTTTTATACTATTAAGAAGAATTATGAGACATGTAATCTGGTTTTTCTTGTGATTAGTTATTGATTTAAACTATAGGAATCTATAAGACTAACTAAGGAATGATGATTATTATTTAAATTGATTGAGATTTGATTATTAGAAGAGAGGAAAGATAATTAGAATAGTGAATATGATATTTAGGAATTATTTTCGGATTTTTTGAATTGTTGTAAATTTGAAATAGTTTTATTAAACTCTTTATAAGCTGTCTTTTTTTATTGAAAGAAAAATGCAATACTTATATATCTTATAAGATTATAGTAAATATATTTGGAACTTAATTGATATTGTTAAAATATCAATTAAATTAAATTTTCTTCAAATAGTAATTTTAATTACTATTTGTCTAATATTGATTTAATTTAATAAATTAGATAAATTCAATATTTCAATATATTAATTATACTAAATTTAGGAAATAATTAATACTAATCTAATAATTATACATGTTTGTACTATAAACAGACTTAACAAACTAAAAATATGATATTATACTATATTGGAATGCAGTATTTTTAGAAGGTTAAATCAACCTTTTACAACAAGTATGCAGATCTTTAATCTTTAATAGACTTTTCAAAGATAAAAGAGCTAAAACACTTTTAAGTAATAAAAGGTATAATAGAGGTTTAATAAGTTAAAAAGATTAAGGAAAGAAAAGAGCTATAGAGAATTAATAGGTTTTGATAATTTAAAGGTATTTGAGATATTAGGATATTAAAATAAATTTAAATATTATAAGTAGTAAAAGAGTTATATAAAATATAGTGCTATAAATTGTTATATTAAGAGCAATTTCTATAGTTCCTATAGAAATTATAGTTTTTATTATCATTATAGTTTTTATTATCTTTATAGTTGTAATAGTTTTTATCAGTATTGTTATTTTTATTATTATTATAGTTTTTATAGTTATTATAGTTTTTATTGTTTTTATAGTTTATATTGTTTTTATTATTACTATAGTTTTTATAGTTTTTATAAGTAAAATTATTTATAAAAGCAATACAAGTTGCCTCAAATAAAGGATAACTTTAGCAGAGTTCAATTAAATTTGAATAAGTTTTATATTTAAAAAGACTAATTTCAAAATTTGAGTAGAAGTTTAATAGTATAAAAATTCACTATTATATAATATCAAAAAATGTTTTTAGGAGCTATATATCAATATATAGCCTTTAAATACTATATATTAATTATAAATTATCAATATATATTAATTAACTGCTATATATTAATATATATCACTATTAATATATATCGATTATAGTTATATATTAATTAATATCACTAATAATATATAACAATAATAAAAAAATTTGTGAATATTTTTTAAACTTTAATAATTATTTTTTTGATAACTAATAATTCAAATTGGCTTAAATTATAACTGTATATAGTAAAAACAGGAGGTTTGGTCACTAGGACCAAACAGATCTTTTCATTATTAGCAACCAGACTACTATATTGAAAGAGGTAGTTAGATTTGATAAGCAGATATTTTAAAGTTTAGATCATCTTTTCTACTACTATAGAATAGCTTAATTATTACTTTAGAGAGGATATAGTAATCATAAATTAATTTACAGACTTTGTGAAGATAATTCTACTATACCATTTAGTAGAATATCAGAGGAGGTATTTAAAGAAAGTGTAAGTTAGGTAGTATAATTTATTTAATAAAGAACTCCATTGTTTATAAGAGTGAACTTGAAGTTGTTTCTCTCTATAGGCCTATATAGCCTTTATTTATAATATAAAATTTGTATACAAGTTATACTATTTACTATAGATCTGTTATTTATTGCAAATATGCCATATATCCTATATATGATATTTAATCCATATATTCTATAAATAAGATATATGCTATATATTGCTTAAACAGAATATATATAATATATAGCAGATATGCAATATATAGCATATATGCAATATATATAATTTATACAATCTACTTGTGATTATATTATAGATCTGTTCTGACCCAATTTCTCAGCTTCACATTCTTCCCTACTTAATTTATATGTACTATGCATAAATAATACCAGGTGATCTATAGGCAGTTACAAGTCTTAGATTAGATAGGTAAGTAACTTCTTAATTTCTTTATCTTAGATAACTTGGATACTACTGTATATTAGATATTTTAAATATGAAATTACAATTACTACAGTATATCAGATAACTAAAACTTAATCAATAACTATACTAACTATAGTATATTAGGCTAGTTGAACTTAAAAACTACAGTTTAATCTTAGTATATTAAGATTAACTAGATAAGTTATTAAGTAAGTATTATATAAAGATTATACTATTAAGAGTTGGGTTCTATAGCTTAGTTGGTTAAGTCCTCAACTCTCTATAAACAAGGTCAACAGTTCGAGTTCAGTTGCTTCTGTAATTCTTATGAAAACTATTAATCAAATACGAAGCTCTGTAGTAAAATTCATATAAAGTACAAGATTCTAAAAAAGGAATTCCTAGAAGGAGATCGATACTATAGAGTAAGTTAGCATTACATGTGATAGTATCATAAAAGGTTCTATTATACGAGTATTGTGCAAATAAGTTCTCAAAGGGTTAGACAGTACTAACATTCCTAGTAGTTGGGAATTTGCTTGAGAGGGTAATACAAAAGTAACACAAGCTGGAGTAATGAATGAAGCAGTGAATATAATAGAAATCTGTAGAAAAGGATTGTTCTAACTAGATGTAGAAAACTTCTGGTATATGTGAAAGCTAGAATTCGAAGATTCTGGTTCTGTAGAGAGTTAGCTACTATCTAGAATATGCATAAAAACCCAAATTAGCAAGAAGCACTAGGCTAGTAGTGCAATTGCACATCTGAGTACAAGGGCATACTAACATTAAATACTAGCTAATGCAGATGCAAGTTGGAAGTAGTACTACATATTATAAATCTAGTTAGAAGCAACTTTGGTTATAAAATATAGCCTGTACTCTACTAATATATGGGAGTATCTGATATTGATAGTTGCATAGCATATGAACACAATTGTATATTGTAAAACACTGGCATCTTTATGATCCGCAGAAGATGTAACAAGTTGTGGGCCTAGGCTTTAATTGTGAACGTATTAACTAGGAGATATGGAGTTAGGCAATGAAACTAGCTAGACACCAAACAGTGAGTTATTCGTGAAAATTGATGATGTCTCATGTAACTCATGGTACTTGTCTGGTAGTATCTTTATATAAGTATGAGTGATACAAAGAATATAGTGATAGTGATCTAATAATAATAGTCGTAACATAAACCCTAATTAGAAATACTATAATAGGGTAGTATAAATTAGGTCAAGAATACTTCATGGATAAATTAGTTCTAAGGTTTATATATCGATTTGAATATGTTGTAATCATTACTTGTAACAAATTATAATAAATTTAATAAAGTATATGGCCAAAAAGGTTACTTGTAAAAAAAAAAAAAAAAAAAAAAAAAAAAAAAAAAAAGATTATACTGTTATGCTATTTTAATAGTAAATTAAAATTAGGAGTTACTCTCTTCTCAGCTTTTAACCATGTAGGTTTACTGTAATAAGTATATATTAGATATATAATCTCTAGTCTTCCTAATTGTGTGACTACTTTTATTGTCGTTAGCTATCTCTTTTCCTTTTGTGTAGTACTTATTAAACTCACTAGTACTAGGCTATGTCATACAACTTACAAGTCTCTTGAGTTAGCATTCTTAACTCTAAATCTAGTCATTATCAACATTATGATATTAGAGAAGTTGTTGAATCTACTATTCTATCTCATAGTATTATGTATTAAATCTATAGTTTATCTTATAGTTACTACTAAATGAAAATAGGAGGTTTGGTCAATAGAACCAAACAGATCTTTTCATTGTCAGCAACTAGATAACTATATAAAAATAGTAGTTAGATTTGGCAAGCAGATATTCTAAAGTTTAGATCATCTTTTCTACTACTATAGAATAGCTCAATTATCACTTCAGAGAGGTTATAGTAATCATAGATTAATCTACAGACTTTGCGAAGATAATTCTACTATGCTACTTAGTAAAATATCAGAAGAGATATTTAAAGAAAGTGTGAGTTAGGTAGTAGGATTTATTTAATAAAGAATTTCATTATTTATAAGAGCGAACTTAGGAGTTGTTTCTTTTTATAGACCTATACAGCTTTTATTTATAATATAAAATTTGAATACAAGTTATACTATTTACTACAGATCTGTTATTTATTACAAATATACTATATATTCTATATATAGCATTTAATCTATATATTCTATAAATGAGATATATGCTATATATTGCTTAAACAAAATATATGCAATATATAGCAAATATGTAATATATAGCATATATACAATATATACTATTTATACAATCTACTCATAATAATATTATAGATTTGTTCTAGTCCAATTTCTCAGCCTTACAATAGAATAAATAATTATCAATAATATATTAAAATTTTGGCTAATTTGGATTAGTAGTTCATGAGAAATTACTAAAATATAATAATAAATTTTTTTAAAAAAATTGATTATTATATATTAGTGATTTTTCATAAACTACTAATCTAAATTAGCTAAAATTTTAATATATTATAGATAAATATAGTTCTATATATAGTTAAAATTTGAGCTAATTTGAATAAATAGTTATCAAGAAAATAATTGTTAAAGTTCAAATAAAATTTATAATATTTTTGTTATATATTAATAGTAATCTCTAATGATTATATATAGCAGGAGAGCTATATATCAATATAAATCTAGAAATTACTATCAATATATAGCCTCCTAAAAAATTTTTTGATAAAAATAATTTTATTGTTAGAATCTACTTCTGATATAATCAAACTCTAATTAATTTAAACAATAAGCAATTACTCTGCATATAGTTTTATTGATAAACTCAAAATTTTTATTGTTAAATTAATAACTAATTAAAGCAAAATATAAATCATATATTACAAAAATCATTTTGAAGTATAAGAGCTACAATTAGAAATAAGATCTACTAATAATGAAAACCTACTTTAAAGTATTAAGCTAAACTTCAGAATAATTTATAAGATCTTTAAAAATCTAGACCAAATTTTTTATACTGTCTTTCAGTCTACTAACTTAAAATTAATTATTAGATTAGTGTTGATTGTTTATAAACCAGAACACAAATATAACTAAAACCACTAGTCAAGTTCTATTCCAGAACTAGTTCATATCTTCTTAATGTATATATTATTTTACTATTATTATTTATAATATAGAGACTTTGATTTTTAAATAAATAACTTTTTTATTATAAGTATATAAATTTTTAAAATAAGAATTAAAACTTTATTAATTATACTTAATCTTAAGAAAAGTTTTTATTTCTAAATTTTAGTTCAATTTGAGTAGAAAATTCTCATTTAGCATTTCCTCAGAGGAGTAGAAAAGATCATTTAGGGAAATAGTCTCAAAATAGTAATATTTGACAATATTTATATATAGTATATATATATATAATTACTAGTGATGAGCAAATTATAGTTTTCAAAATATCCTATATAGAATAGAATTATATTGTAAGTGATATTAATGTGAGCTAGCTAGTTTAAATTAGAGATCATATTAAAAATCTTGTATATGATTTTGCACGAATCTTATGCAGGCTTATTACTAATAGTTATCTTATATTAATATATATAAATATTTATAAAACTTGTATTTACTTGTATGTTAGTTCAAATATATGTTAGAATAAATATATGTAGTTATTAATAGGCAAATTGCAAGTTTCCAAATATCTCAAGCAGAATCTTTAGCTAAATTTATACTAATATAGGCTAGCTAGTTAGAAATTAGAAAAATTTTATTTATTACTACATGTAGTACAAATATGTAAAATATAGTTTTTTAAAATTCAGAGTAGAGGCCTGTATTAGGGTCTATGACTTGGCTTGGTTAGCAAATTTTTGCAAACTGAGCTAGGCTTGAAGCAAAATTTTATAACTATGAGCCAATACAGGTCTAAAAATTTTCAAAAATTTATAATAATTTTTGCATACTAGGCTAGATTAGGCTAGCTTGAAGAAAATTTTATATAAATATAGGCTAAGCTGGTAAAAAAGTTTAAAACTAAGTATGAGCTAGGCTAGGTTGACAAAAAAATTTAAAACTAAGTATGAGCTAGGCTAGGCTACAAAAATAGGTAATTTGTAAGCTTCTAGTTTAAGATAATATGCAAATATAGTAAAGTTTAGATTGGTTAATAATATTCATCATAAAGTTGTATTAATTAATATATGAGTATACTAGGTAAAATGTAAACATATAATATTTGATCTAATAATTTTCTAGTCTAGTTCTAATTCATTAAAAAGCTTGCATATTGATTTTTTCATTGTAGCATTATATGTCTTATTGATTTTTTTTATATAGTATTACATGCCTTATTGATACTACTTTTGTTCTCTTACTCTGAATAAATTAAGTTTTTCTATAGCTATAAAACTTATTGCTTCATATATATATATTAATAGAGAAAAAAATGGTAAGTTAGTCACTCATATTTTTAGATTTTTATATAATATTATTCAATAAAATAGTGAAATAGAAATAATTTAGCAAAATAAGACAATTAAACATATTATATGATAAAACAAATGTAGTAATAATATATTTTGTTTTTATAACAATCTTTATTTATTAAATTTTATTTATTTATTTAATACAAAGGTAAAAGGAGAAGAAGATTATCCTTTAACTTAAAACAAAAGAAGAACTTTTTATAATAAATTTTTAAAAAAAGTATTCTGTGGCTTATTTCCTTTTGTCTTACTAATATTTTCTTTTTTCTTTAGTTTTTATAATCTTCTCTGAACTATTCTTTGACTTATGTTTTTTCTTTCTATTAACTTCTCTTTTTGTAAGTCTCACTCATAGTATTGCTGCTATATAACTCAAAAATTATTTTTACAGTACTAAGACTCAGCTATGAGCTTGTAAAGATAAATTATTTCACCTTTTTCTTATTATGTATTATATTAATTCTGCCTTGACTTTCTTTCTTTTTAGATTAGTTTATATTGTTTTCATGAAGATCAAGCTTAGTATCATAAGCTAATTACTAAGATTTCTCTTATATACAATAAGGAAAAATTGAGTTATATGATTAACAGTTTGAAGTTGCAATTCAAATTATGATCTCAGCCACATTTTAGATCACATTTTTAGGAATCTTTATGTATTAGTTTCAATTCAGTTTACTTCTAATAATATTTAATTTATCAAAGTAATTACCTAATATCTTTCTTAAGAGTAGAGGATATGTAGATTATTTTTTATATGATCTTTGTAGTACAATATGATTTTGAAAAAAAATAAACCTATACTATTAATAAAACTTTTTACTATTGCAATTAATTTTTATAAAATTTTTATATAATATAGAATAAGATATATTCTTTGTAATAGTAAAATTTTTAATAGATAAAATATTTTAAACAAATATACTTGTATATATTGCAAAATTCTTCATAGTATATAAAAATTCTCTATAGTTATACAAAATACTTGATTTTGATTAGTTCAAATCATATGATTTTTATATAATTTATATAAACAATTTATAATATCTAATTTTTAAAAACATATATCTTAATAAATTTCTATTCAAATTTAATAAATTTATTACTATTAGAATCAGAAAAATCTATTTTACAATTTTTAATTAATGTTTAAAAGCTGCTTACTTAATAAAATATTTTTTTATTTTTAATTAAAAAAATTTTACTATAAGTTTTATATATAATTTACAAATTGTATCCTCTACCCTTAAATTATAATTCACTTTTCAACTAACTTCCTTATAATATATATCTAGTAATTTGCTATTTATATAATACTCAAATTTTTTAGTGTACAGTATATACAGTATATATAGTACATATCTATTAATATATTATACAGGCAAATTTGTCTACAAAATCTAATTTTGATGTAATTGTTAAAAATGAGATAAGAAAGGTCTTCTAAAAGATATCTTATCTTATTTGGTTAGAATTCAATAATATTATAATAAAGTATTAATTGTATAAATTATATTACTGATAATTAACACTAATCTGAACTTATGCTTATTATGCATTACTACACTATACATTATATTAATCAAACTTAAAAAATAATTACAAATGTAAATATTATAATTAATTATGAATTATTGATTAATTTAAATTGAATTCAGACTCACTATAAGTGAATATTATTTTTTAGTTTGTTACAATGCAAAAAAACAAAGAATATATTAGTAATACAAATGTATTGTTATTGTATATATCTGAAATATAAATATTGCATGTATATATATATATATGTATGTTAAATATAAATATTGAATAAATATAATTTTTTTATATAGATTATTACTTAAAGTAAAAATTTAGTAACTTAATTATTTAATTTTATTTTATAAAAATTGATCATTTTTAAATCATATTAAATTTTTATAAAATATAATTAGTGCTTATAATTTATAGTTAAAAATAACAATAAATCTTAATAAATATTATATTAAAATATTACATAATTTTATTTTATAAAAATTGATCATTTTTAAATCATATTAAATTTTTATAAAATATAATTAGTGCTTATAATTTA
>CAJVPM010000218.1:0-20899 GCA_910592325.1 Scutellospora calospora | reverse complement strand
ACCCTGCGGTTTCTATCGATTGACGGGCATTCTTCTGCTTGCCTGAAGTGGGTAGCATGTTATGGTCTGGACTTAAAATCCCATTATATCATGTGTGGTTATGCTATCAATTTTTTCGCAAAGTCGTACCCTGCGGTTTCTATCGATTGACGGGCATTCTTCTGCTTGCCTGAAGTGGGTAGCATGTTATGGTCTGGACTTAAATCCCACTATAGCATGTGTGACTGCACAATCAATTTGATATTTTTTTATCTACTATATTTAACATTTACTTTCAGTCTTCCTTTCTGAACTTTTGTAGCAAAAAAAACCCAGTAATACTATTACCTCGGCAATTTGGAAAGAGCATCAAGAAGCAATACTACGAGCTACAGTTGAAAATAAGATCAATGAAAGTATTAATAAGGTATTCTGCCCTACTTGGTTCTGAATTAATTTACTGTCTATCTTTCCTCTTATACATTGTAATTATTAGCGTAAAATCGAAGATGTAGCGAGGAATGCTACAAGTGCAACTGCAAAAGCTTGTTACGCACCGAGTGGTTACGAGATCCCAAAACGTCCCCGAATAGATTACAAAAACTTAGATTATAATGTCAATGACGATAACGATAAGGAGAATCTGGAGCAATCGACCAGCGATACATCACCTATGCAATCGACCAGCAAAATATTATCTATGCAATCGACCAGCGAAACATCACCTATCGAGGATTACCTGAAAAAATTCGAAGAAGCCTACTTGGAATTAGATCTCAATAATATGTGGTTGCTGGAAAGTGGTCGTAAAGTAGAAGAAGTTATTTATCAATTCGCCATAAATCTTCCCGAAGAGTCATATTTACACTCATTCATAATCAATGACATTGATGTGGCTACCAAATCACTATTTTCGAATAAAAAATGGAAGGAAATCACCACCTCCGTGGCTAAGGATAAACCAAAACTTGAAAATTCTCTTGTAAACCTACTGAAAAAATACACAGTCGATGATGTTGAGAAACTTCGTGATGTTCTTTTCGAATCATTTATACCAAATGGATGCAAATATGATCGAAAACATCATTTTGATCTTGATTTTATTAATGGTGCTTATTGAAGTATTTTACGTTTGTGAGAAATGGAAGAAAACCCTATTATTGACTCTTTATTAGAAGGCTGGTATAAAATAAATATGTGGAGTCGAGTAATTGACCCAGCTTTTGACAATCACAATATTGATTTAGTGCATGGTGAGGGTATGAGTCATGCATCAAGTAATAGAAAAAATCTTACCAGAGCAACAAATGATCTAAAGGAGCTCAGTCGAAAGGGCGATGGAGTATTCCGATTACGTAAGGATCATTTAGAATTTGGTGTTATAGAAGCGGGTCGAAAATAGGAAGGGAAAAATGGAAATAAACATATGACAGATTCGTTAAAAATATGTAAAATGTTAAAAGATATGTTAAACCAGCTTGCCATTGAGTGTGATATGAAAGAAGATTTCGTGAGGAAATTACAAGTAGTCGGAATACTTAATGGAGCAAACAGAATTCAGGTCATGACAGTTGATCTTCCTAAGGGTTATATTACTCGTATTCAACGCAGAAAGGTCTATGAAATTGCTGGTCGTCTATCAAAATCCAAACCGCTTGCTTTTGCTCTAAAAGAAATACTATGTGCGAAATCTATCATCATGCAGACATTCGATATAATAAACAAGAAAGATGATGTGGATCCCGAAAATTTTCTTGATGATTCTGATGATCAAGATGGATATCACACACCTCCTAGGACCGTTATATCAAAGACATTTGTGACTCCAAAGAAAGAGGATATTCATCAGGTATTTATCGGGTATTTATTGTGTATTTATCAAATATTTTTTAAAATTTTGTTAATTTCAATCGCTTATATACTATATGATTTAAAATTCTCATCGAAATTGTTTAGACTTACTCCTAATATTGTGGAACTGAGTAGTGAAGAGTAGCAGATTCACAAGACTCAATAACTATTTGTACATTAGCACTAAATAGATAACAAAAAAATTAATTGTTTAATATAAATTCTGATACATGATTTTATATTTTTGTTTAATTTTTTCAATTGTATATGTTTGTATGACCAGAGCCGTTTAGGTTAGAGCTTAGGATAGCGAACCCTTCCCGTAATTATGTTTTTTCATATATAGTCCTTAATAAAGTCTCAGATCGAGCAATAATAATGTACTAGAGCGATGAGTAGTTAAACGGTCACAACCCCTATTATAAACTTAGGTGTGCGTGTGCTATCGTCTAATAAATACAAACAAAATAATATTTAAATAATTCGATATTGAATAAATTGTGGCTTATTATTATGGAAAATTAATTACGATCGTAACATCCGCAAGTGGCTGTAATACACAAATCAGTTACATCGTCAATCATACTTATTTCAGATATCTAGTATCTTCCGTATGTTTGGAAAACAAATCATTTATTCATTATTCTAACTAATTTATGTAATTAATTTTTCAAAATTCCTCATTGAGTAAGTTTTGAAACTATTTTATCTCGTTAGAGGAGAAAAAGAGCAAAATATTTCTATCTTATTGTTCTTAATTCAGATTAACATTAACAAAATGAATGCCTTTTTAAAATATTTAATAACCTTCGAAATTATTATAGATTTTTATCGTTTTCTTGTAAACCGTCAATGGTATGAAAATGTATTATGGAGTAGACTTTTGAAGATAGAAGGATTATAAGAATAAACCTTTTATCATTAAATGAAGAAGAAAAAGGCGTCATTATTTCCATATATTTGATTGCAATGTTTTACGAACAAGTGAAAAAAATCAAGAATTATTGTAACAAATATTATCTTAAAAAAATTGAAAGTGTGAAATTAGTTTTAAATAAGCAAGTAGATATTCCTTCTAAAAATATTTCATTAAACTTAAATATAATACTGTAGTAAATATTAGCAAAGGCTCTTTATGAGAATACAACTTTGTCCTCCCGAACTTACTTCCAATAAACTTAGTGAAGAAATTAACGAAATTTTTAGCCTTAGTAAAAATAAAATTGGGTAAAAGCGTTATCAGAAGTTCAGTATAATACTCGTATTTGACTCGGTTTTAATAGACTTAATTTTAAAGGGATCAAAGTGTTATCCGATGCAGTTTGCAAAATATCACTTTAACTACTTTAAATTTTCTGAAAGCAACTTAATTTTAGAGAAAGACAAAGTATTAGCAGGGAGTCTTTGTAAATCTTTGAATATTAGCATTATCAGAAGTTTTCTTTATAAAAACTTGAGTTTGGCTTCCGTCATAACCATCTTACTTTTCTTAAAAGAATGTAAATTTTATTGGTTCAATGTCTTCTCCAAAATATATATATATATATATATATATAATCAATAGCACTTTTCAGTGAAAAATTTCAGTAAACTCTACAGATTTTATTTGATAGTTTATAATCGGATATATAAAAAAATCCTATGGATTGGAGGGATATCTACAGATTCAAACACTAGAATTCTAAATACTAGAACACATCAGTTTATTTGAAAGAACGAATAATTTGTATCTGGTCAATTTACAGTAAAATTTTATTTGTGTCAAATTCGAAAAGTGAAATTACATAAGTTAGGTGCTAAGGAAAGGACCAAATTGGCAACTTTTTTTAGCTGAAGCTGAATGTATCTAGCTATTCATTATTTAAACTAAGAACGAACCAGATGAAATCTGACATTATCAGAGTTGGCATTTGGAGATTTTTAAAACTAAACCTTATTATAACATTTAATTTAATAAAATATATTTAAGAAATAAACTTTTAATATTTATCGTAAGAAAAAAAAAAAAAATGCTCCGTTTGCCAACATTAGACATGATAAAATTTTTTACTTTCATTAATTTGCAAAAAAATGTTATTGTTTATTTATTTAAATAACCTATTTATTGAATAGTCTACTTATACTGAAGTTGTATTTTTTGAATTTGTAATATTTTACATTCTGAAAGATGCGATGTTTATATTCATATATATATATATTTTTCATATAAAATACGACAATAATATTTATTTGGGAATTTGTATAAATTTTAAGGGAATATTCTTATAGTGCTATAGTACCATGGCACTACTCTATATGTAATCATAAGATCAGGTGTAACCTAAAATCAAAACAATCTATTTTATTTATTACTTTAGAGTTAGAGTCATAGTTAGATTAGGGTTAGAGTTAGAGTGATAGCGTAGAAAGGTTTTATACCAAAATTTAGCAAGGAATTTTTTTAATTAGAATACCAAAAGCAGTTTTATATACAAAATTTTAAGTTATTTTCTGTTTCTTAAAAATTGCATCAATTTTACGTTACACCTGATCTTTTATTTTAATTGGCTATATTGTGATGCTATAGCGCTACAAATTAAATCCCAAATTTTAAAACAAAGAGAAAACAAGAGTTAATTTAACTCTTAACAAAGTATGGCTTATCAACTCTGAAGAACAATAATAATTAGATTTTCTGTGTTAAAGTTAATTATATATAATAGCATCAAACTTTTTGCAACATATTATATCGAGGAAATAATTAGTCATAAAGGAATGATCATTTTAAAGTATATTTTAAACAAACTAGAGTATAATAGTTGGTGACTCAATCCAATAAACAAAGTTCTACTAATGAGAAAAAGCAACAATTTATCCACTTAGTAAACTTATTTGGCCTTATTAAACTTATTTGTTTTTTTTTTTACTCTATAAAATATAAAATAATGGTTGAGAAAAAAATTAAAAGCATTAACAGAACAACCAGAGGAATCAACAAGAGCTGCTTATGAATTAAACTATTCAATTCTGTTTTATCTATAAAATAAATAATCGAACCCATTTTGATAATTTTATACCAATTAGAACTTAATCATTCTCTACAAATTTAATTAGAAACCCAAAGAACATTTATTCTTTTCCATAGCTTTATTTAGAAAACTAAAGGCGAGAATTTAATTAGTAAAAAATAACCTTATTTGAAGTGGCATTTCGCCTTATAGTACAGTAGTAAATTTTATAATGACAGCTATAATAAATACTATGGTGGTTAATGTAAAAGTTATATTTAGGTTGAAAGGTGAAATAAAGATTTGAATTCCTCTTGATAGCATAAATGGTTAAAGTCAGGTCAATGGTATTTAATTAAAAATCTATTAATCTGTGCGAAAAAAAAAAAATAAATATTATTCAGTTCGAAAGTTGAAGGTAATTTAAATTCCCTTACCTGTTACGTATAAAATGTTACATTATGTCGAACGTCGAAACAAAGTAAATTCTAAAGTTGGCCGCCAAATTTTGTAATTTGTTCCTTTAAATTTTAGAAATATTAAAGAAGGAATAAATATCTATTTAATATTTCCGTGTGCTTCTTGCAATAAATATTTATAAATTTCTGTTGTTGGTTAAGACAAATTATTATTGTGCTTTGAATTTTACAATCAAATTCCAAAAGGTAATTTGTGAAAATTGTTATGAAATGTCGCACCATGTACATTGTAAAGGGCTAAGTTGACCCTCCGGAAATACTGCGCTCCGACGTAGTACGATGTCCTATTTTTAGTTTGAAGATTCTCAGGGTTTTACAAGATATTTCCTGTTTCTTGATTAAAGATTATCCGGATTCTAAAAATCTTAGGGATCCCGACCGTAATTTCTAGGATTTGCCGAATCCACCGAAAATTAGAAATCCTGGCCAGGATTTCTCTGATTCCCCAGATTTCCCGGATTCTTCTCTTTCTTATGTTTTTCTTTATTTCTGTTATCCTGTATTAATTAAAAATATGTATATAAGAGACTCGAATTTCCTTCAATAAAAGATAACTTATAAGTTCAACTTTGACAGAGTTCAATTAAGACTCCAATAAGTTCGTTGTTTATAAGTCTAATACTTCGAAATTCGAGTAGAAGTATTGTGACCTTGTTTCCTCATTTGTTAAAAATATATATTCATTGTTAAAAACCCGCCCCGTGATAATCAAGTTCCCAATCAATTTAAACAATAACAATCGTCCCTTAGTTAGTCTTATAGATTCCCATTGTTAAAACAATAACCAATCAAAAAGAGGACCAGATCACGTGCCACGTAATCCTTTTCAAAAGTATAAGAACCTAAAAGACCAAAACCGAAATTCCTGGAATAAAGCCCAAGAACCAAACGACACTCCACCTAAAGAAATCCACCCTGCAATCCTAAAACCCGGACCAAATCCTCTACGACCTCTTTCAGCCTACCAGCTTAGGGTTGATTGTTGGATTTGTAGTGATTGTTTGTTGACTTGTTGAACTACGAACCCAGGTGTAACCCAAACCCTCCGGACGAGTTCCGTACCAGAACCGGTTAACACCTTTTCACCGGTCACGCAAAAATTTGAATTTTTAAGTGATTATGAATAATGTAAGGCAGGGGATTATTTATTTATTTCCTCAGGAATTTAAAATTACAACAGAGGATTTACGATGATCATCAGGAATCTCTGCTGTAATTAAGCTCTCAGGAAATAAATAATGCAAATAAAACTTCTCACCATCGATTTTATAAATTAAATAATTAGTCTATGAGTTTATTTTGTAAATTGAATTATAATCTATAATTTATTACATGAATTAAATAATTTGGTTGTGAGTACTGAATTAGAATTTTCTTTAATATAGGTGGGCAAACTCCGCCAAACTCCGCTGATTATATTAAAAACTTAATGATTACTAATCACTAGCGTAGTTTATTTTTATATTGTCCACCTATACTAAAGAAGATCCCTGAATTATTTTGTAAATCGAAATTTTATAATTAATAATTAAATAAAATTTTTCTAATCCATTATATGAAATTTTATAACCTATAATTAAATAAAACTTCTCAAATCTATTACATGACTTATATCGTTAGCTGGTGAATACAGAATTCTTTTGTACTTTTATAACCAATGATTAAATAAAATTCTCTAATCGATTACATGACTTAATATAATTAGCTGGTGAGTACAGATTATTTTGTTAATTTATAATTACATTTTAATTATAAAAACCTATAATATAATAATTTAATAGTTAATTTTCACAAGGTGATATTACCTCTATTATAAATTATTTAAAAAATAAGGGTATAATTAATTTATAAATTAGAAATTTATATATTGTGAGCCCGGACCAAAATCACGGGGTAAATGTAACGTGACATTTAGTCCCGGGTCAAGTGCAATAAATTACATTTGTCCCACAAAAGGAAGATCAGGCATAATATCATAATAATGGAATTTGCGGTATTAATGTTATAGATAAGTTTTATTACGTATAGTAGGGATATGTGGTTTTATTGTATATCGGGAACTTGAGGCATTTAAGTCATTTTTATGTAAAGCAATAATTCATTATAAATAAAGGCCGTAAAGGCCCTAGAGGAAAAACACCTCCTACTTTCGCTTGATAAAACATAATAATATTACCTTAACAATTACCCAATAAATCCAATAAATAAACTTCGCTAAATTACCCTAACACAAATCTTTGAATAAATCGCTAAGTGATAAACCTCCTTTTTGTTAAACCCTTACTCACGTGACCCTCGTTAAATTAGGTACTTTGTCCAGTTGTTAACCTGACGTACTAGGTACAACTGTGGTTAATAAGTCCAGCTTACCCGAAGTAGTGTGGTATAGCTGAGGTTAAGAAAAGACCAGAAAGAACCCGGATATAAGAAATACTTACCTACGGACACCAAACCACCGACCAAATCTAAACGCCTCTATTCGATAAGCCTACCGTAGGTTACGCAAGGAATTGGATTGTTGAGCGACTGACTCGCCGTAGTCCCGGTTCTCAATATATACACACTTTTACTAAAATGTACCAATGGTGTTTTACACATATTTACTCAATATCATAAAAACTTGTAAATTAATCGGTAAGAGGTGTCTCAAGTAAAAATGTTCTTAACCCTTTCCTAACTCTAAAGGTTAAAAATTTGAATACAAACTTATAAAAACCAATAAAAATCTAAAAAAAAAAATTTTAAAAAAAAGAATATAATAAAAAAATATAATAGAATGCAAGACCACTATAGATGCGTTTTATAATTACTCTAATTAGTATAAATTAATTTAGTGAGTATTAAACTTTATAATTAAACCTTTTTAATTAATTGAATTCAACAATTAGCTTATGAATTTTAAACTGAAATTTCGTAATAATCAATAAATTAAAATTATATATACAGTATATAAACTAGAATTTCAACGTGGTAAATTCGTCACCAAGACTTGAAACACAAGCTCTAATTTTAATTAAATAACCTGAATAATTTTTTCTGATTTTTTAAACAATTCCTGGACAATACAATAAACACATTCCCTAATAAATTATTTTCTTGGGGTTTGTACTTTTTTTATATTATTACAAGTGACTCTTGGTATAAAAAAGTCGCTGGGTCCAGACGAAATCTTTTTATATTGAAATTTTCTGATATAGAAGGTTTTTTTTAGTTCAAGAGTCACTTGGATAATGATTTTATTAGAAACTCTAAAGTATGCTTATTTTATAATGCTAGGCTAGAGATATGGCAGCTTGAGTTAGGCTAGTTTATAATAAGAATTTCAAGTTTCTATGATATTAATAATTTTTTACATTTATCCAGATATTTGAAAAGTATTAAAAAGAATAAGTGAACTTTTTAGCTTATTGCAGGGTTATAATTGTAAATTTACCAGGGTAAATTATTAGATAAATTATCTAAGGCATGGTTAATTTACCATTACCGGTGTTACTATCAGTGGGAGAGCAAGTGATGAATAAGGCTGAGTTTAGTCAGAATGTTAACTATAAGAAATAGGTTGGAATAAGAAGAAAGCGTTTATAGATAAGATGAATTGGATAGGTAGGGACTTAGCTAGCATATATGGACAAAGATAGGTATTAATATAATAAGTAGGGTTAAAGATATGTGCAGAGATAAAGAAGTAGAGGTTATGTATATATATAGATAATAGAGTAGATAGCATGAGCGCTAAAGCATGTATCAAGAGAGACTAATAAAAGTGACGATACAGAGACTAATCACGATCTCGATAAGATATAGATAAAAATAGCATTATAAATTCTTTATTATAAATGAAATATTACTAAGAAAAACCTTAAAGGAACACGAGACATTAGAATAGATTTCCTTTTTAATAACTATGATACTGGCATTCCTCATTTCATTCCATATTCCTTTACAACAATTAACGCGTTTGTCTAAAGATAAAATCACAAAAGATCTTGTAACAAATAGAGACAATTCTAAGCTAATAATATCTAAATAGGGAAGACTAGCTATATTTGGGAATAAGGTAAATATATGAAAAATAGTAATTATATTAATGTTAATTGTTAGGCGTAGCAAGTTACGATAGTAACATCGGTGTATAAAATTTTAAATTCAGGCAGTAAATGTAATTTCCACGGTAATTTATCAACCTTACTTAAACATTCTAATTAAAAACTCCTTGCTAAATTTTTGGTATAGTTTATTTATTTATTTATTTTTTTATAGAACTTACACTAACATAATCTGAATTGATGTTCATTTTTTTTTTTAAAAAAAAAAAAAATTAAATTACGAAATCATATCGATATTGATTTATTAATTCAGATCATTATTTTTAAACTAGGTACTGCAAGTGGGTCTAGTACCCATGCATTATGTACGTGCTTGCAAACCCCTATTTCAAACCTAAACCATTTATTAATAATCGTTACGTATTACCTACGTACGTACGTATTCAATGAAATTACTCAAAGGGCAATTTTAATAATACTGCAAAATTTAGCTTTATACGTAACAGTATATTGTGTAACTTATAAAATCACGATTTTTTAATCATTAGAAGCTTTGGTCAGCTTTTTTAGTTTCGTGATGAACATATATAGAAACAGTACTACCGCTACATGATTAAATGGCGTATTTTTGTGTTCGCTGCACAAAGATTAAATGTGCACAGAAAATTTTTATTTTTAGATGAATAACAAATTTTGATTATCATTATCTCAGTTCAGTAATTGGTAACTTTCAAAAGTATTGTACGTAATACACTTCGGATTGATAGAATTTATAAATAATAAACCAAACTATACTAAATAAAGTTAGAGATTATTATTAAAAAAGGTTAGAGAAAATATTACTGTACACTTTTGAAGTCTCTGACCGTTATTTAATCCTATAATCGAATGTGGCTTTTATCGAATAATTTCTATTTTAGTTGTCCAAATATTTTTGTTTTTAATTTATATAAATATAGAAATTATGATAATACATATAACCTGTTTAAACAATTAAGAAATCACATCATGAAAAGTTACCTGATTCATTTTATTAATTAACAAATATAATCCTTAAATTATTCTTGGCTCCTATGAAATTATTATTCTATAAAATCTTTAATTTTTATTTCTCAAGTAAATTTGAATTTTATTATTTATTTCAATTTAATTTATTTTCGTAAAAATATCAGTAGAGTCTAGTTTGTACGTACAATTATTGAATGCGATAATTTAATCGTCCACCAGATTAAAAATTATTGGATACGGCTTTAACATCTTATCAATTGTTAAAGAATTTTACAGTAAATTATTTTCGTAATGAAGTGCTAAGTGTTAAACTTTTAACTTTCAAATTTATATCAAATTTATATTCTTTGTGCTAAGTTTATTTTTAGAAAAAAAAAAAAATTTTTTGAATTATAGTCATTGACGTTCAGTCATTTGTGGAATAGAAATAATTCCTTAAACTGGAAATCCTATCGGTTATTTTGTAATCATAATAGTAAGTACTACTAAGAATTGATCTATATTTGTAATAATTATTTACTGATATATAAAGCCATTCGTTTTTATGACAGAGCTATAGCTTAATTTAAGCTCGAGTATAATCTTGTAGAATTTAAATATTAAATTTAAAAAAATGAAGACTTTATTATATAATTTAGTATTCATTGTCCTTCTGTTGGCCGTTTTACCAACAGGATTTGCACAAACCACACAAACCATACATTATTCAAACTTTACCTATGATGAAATATCTTACCAAGACAATCTTACAGGAAACCCACCTCACGTCTTGGCTATTAGACATTATCAAAACAATGCTGATGTGGCAGTTATTCGTGTCGGTCGAGTAAATTATTACTCTGGAAATAATACATGTTTTGAACAGAGATTATTGCTTCGCGTTCTTCAAGGCAACGGAAGTGTTATTGAAATAAATTATACTAATACTAGTGAAATACAGGATATCAATTTTTGCTATAGATTCAGGAATCCTCTGAATTTTTATCCGTTATTTGACCAATACATCTTAGTAACGTACACTCATGCAACTAATACTTCCGATAAGACAACATTTATGGATCGAGGAATGGTTTTAAATTGGAATGGAACTGTTGCAAGGTTTGCTAAAAGTATTTGCATCTAAATGTTAAATTAGTTATAATTAATTGTATATTATTATACGGTAGTTTTATCGATTTGGGACCATCTTATTTGGAACCGATCACTAATTATAGTTGGTACCCAAATGAATATTTTGTAAATAATATTAATCCTCAAATGGGATTTTTTCGCTTATCCGCGGTTAATGGGACAAGAAGTTTCAAATGGCAACAATATGCATAGTATGTTACATTTTTAGTTGTTAATTACATAAACTTAGGTTTATTTGTTTATTTTTATTTTTTATTTTTTTTAGTCGAGGCAGTGGAAACTACTATTTACTATCAAATGATACAGTCCCCACTGATTTCTCTACCAGTTTTCAAGTTACTGTAATTCAAACCTTGTATGGTGGATATGCAATTATCTATGCTAACACGACCAATATTGCTATACCTTCCAATAACGCGAATAGCACGTCAACCGCTCACCTTACCCCGTCCGGAGGAATATATGCACTAATATTTAATTATAATCAAACAAAAACACCTAGTAAAATTATTTTATATGAATCACAAATGCAGAATATAACATTCAATACATTATTTTGTTCTGTTGACTTTGCTTCCATTGGACATTCTTGTATTGTGTCCGCAGTGGGTCCGAAAGCTATTCAAACTCCAACTAACATTACTACTACATTCACAACCACTACGACTCCCCCAGTTGGCATTCCCACAGCTGTACCAGTTACCACTGTTGTACCAGGTCAACCTATTACTACTTACACCACTGAATTATTTTATGTGAATATACGTTTTCTTTCTTCAGGATCCTTATTATCATTAGATTCTATAATTCCACCACCAAGCAGTGTAACAAATGTAAATATTAGAACATTGCCTTTTGGAGGATACGCAACATTATGGAGAACTGCTACTGTACTTGCTGCAAATTACAACTTTAGTCTTTTTGATGAAAATAATCAACTATCCGATTATAACTTTCCAATAAATCCAATTATCGCGAATTTAGTTGGCGCATTTGACATTTTGCAAAATAATACAATGTTAGTGGCGCAAAATGAATCATTAAACTCTTGGAATATTCTTTCAATACTTATGCCTAAACTTTCTCCTTATAATGGTAAAGCATTTTGAATTTAAATATTAAAAATGATAAATGATAAAAGTAATAACGTTTATTTTTATATCTTACAGATAATGGCTATGGTAATCTTCATGTGGGCGCGACATATCCTCCAAATAGTCCACCAAATGAATTATTAAATAAAATATCATTAAATAATAAGGTTATTAACATCACATTTGAAAATCCTGTTACATTTGGAACTGGTTCTCTAAAAATTTTTAGTATGGATGGTACTCTTCGGCAGACACTTAATATAAGAAATTGTGATAGTAGCAAATGTAATGCTACTGGCAATATAGTCTCACTTAATGTTTTTGATTGTACTTTTAATGAACCGAATGGCCAATATTATATACAAATGGATAATAGTTTTGTACTGGATGCAGAATACAACGAACCCTTGTTGGGAATCGATCCGAATAAGTGGATATTTCAAACAGGTTTTACATTTTTTATTGTAATAATTTAATTATTTTTAAAAAAAATGATATATTTAATTAATATATATAATCTCATTAATTAAATAGTTACTAACCAACTACAAGAAAAGTATGATGGTAATATAATTTGAATATATCTATAAAGTTAATATTCATGTTATTAACTCTAAACTTATAATGGAATTCTTTTAATTAAATTAGGTGGTATTCAAGGTGCACTACGATTAACAGACGAAGGAACTATACATTATCAAAACTTGAGTTCCTCAAATCAATCTGACTTTATCAATACATTACAAAATGAACTCACACTCATGATTCCTACAGAAAAAGGCAGATTATACTCGATTAATAATAATACTCAAAATGATCCAAATCAAAAATCGAGAATTTTTATTTCGCTTTCTATTAAAGGGGCAAAATCTGGTCAAAAATTGTTTTCGACTGATGTATCGAAATATTTAAACTTATTAATAATTAATAAAGAAACGACGGGTATATCAACAGGAACTACCACAAAATATTTAGATGCTTCTTATGGATATCAAAAAATTCGTAAGAATTCATTTCTATTTTTTATAATTTATTATAATTCAAATGATTTATTATATTGTAAATGTATTTTAATAGAATCAGTAGCGGAGTTCTTTGCTGAAAATCGGTCAAAATTCATTATATTTATTGTAGCCATAGTTCTATTTTTATTAATGTTCTTAGTGGCCAAGATGAGAACAAGACCGGTAATGAATTTTAATAAAAATATTTCGTTTTTTAATTTTTAATTTTTTTCTTTATATTTAATAAGTTATATAAAATTATTTTTAGGAGGATAAAGATGTAGTAGAAAACATAGCCATTCTCCAACTTGGTGTTACCCTATCTCGTTTTGCCACCTATATATTATTTGTTATTTTTGACTCTTCAACTCTTTCATTTCTTTTTTTACCAAGGTAAGACTGCATATCTTTGTTAAATAAACCTTATCGATAGATATTTATATATTAAATAATATTTTCTATCATTAAAAAATTCAGCATAGCATTTTTGGTAATTCCAGTAGCATTCAACTTAATTCTGGCATTTGCAATATTAATATCGGAGCGGAGGCCAGAGTTTGTCCAATGGTTTGCACTACATGCAAGAGTTGCTGCTACCATCGCATTATTATCTGGAGCAAATATTGATATGTTATTGATATTAAAGTCATATGTGATGAAACTTGACCTTTTCAGGGCGCCATTGTCCAATAGGTCATTGACGTTAATTTATATTGGAAGTTGCATTAACATAGTTTTATTAGATATACCACAATTTATTATACAGGTACTGTATGTTAAAAGTAGAAATAAAAATCTAATTGATTTAAATAATTATACTAACAATATATCATTATATTAGGTAATATTTCTTCGCTATAGTGTCATATGGGATCCTATTTCAATATTCTCCTCTTTATTGTCAGCTATTTCTTTGCTTGCTAACATAGCAGGCAAGATACTCTTCTGGATATTTGGCGCACTTTCGCCCTATATTGACCATTGGCAAAAGAAAGACCAAGTAAATAATGTAAATGATAATACATCTAATCATGTTGTAAATGATGATAAAGTAGAATAGTTTTTATTGTATTAACTAAGAATATTATTTAGTTATTTGTATAATTACATGTATAAATATTAGTCCTATTTTCAGTTTTGTAAAATTATATAATATAAGTATAATTAACATTGACAAAAAATTTTTTACATCAATAAATTTAATTAGTTTTCTTGGTAACTCAGTATCAATTATTATTTAAATTTTAAAATTATAACTTCCATTTATGCGTTTCAGTTTTTTTTTTATATTGAAGGATAATTAAAGCGATAGCATATTAAATTCTTTACAGAAGAAAAAAGCTATTGAATTCATCATGTATTACTATTACACAGCAAATAAAAAAATATATAAGTACCTTTTACACGCATTCTTGGCGTTCTTGATTTATAAAAAAAAAACTAAACGAAAGTCTAAAATACCTAAAACTTCACTACAATTTACTCTAGAAAGAGAAGAGTCATCAAGTTCTTTAGTATTGCGTTCGAAAAAATTTAAGGTTTACATATAAACTTGTTTTAAATGTGATGACTATACTTGTTTATATTACTGATAATTGTTTCATCAAGGTTGCATCAATATTCAGGGTTTCGTCAAGGATTTCGTCAATTGTCAAGGGTTTTGTCAATTGTTAAGGGTTTTATCAATGGCCAAGAGTTTCGTCGGACGAAACCATGATAAAACCTTTCACTGGAGCAAAATAGTTTCATCAAGTATCACCAATAAATAAAAATGTTTATATTTGTGTTTAACATTAAATTATATTATCAAAAAAATCATCATTTATAAAAAAAAAATATATAAGCATTCCTCTAAATACTATCTTCTTGAATTTTCGAATTTTATTACTAAGATCAAATGAACCCAGTGATTATCACATCACATGAAATTATGCATCATGTCATTTGTTTACAAATCGGTACCATCATCTAACCCTAAAACCAACCCTAAGTTAGGCCGAGTGTTTAATCATGTAATGTAATTACCACGAATATATCACTGGGTCCACAGATCTTGAAACCTCCCGAAATTTTAACTTGACTAAGACGATAAATTTAAAAAATCAATTAAGTCGATGTGATATTTCGGCTAAGTACAACATATTAAGAGCGATAAACGATCAGATTGTAAAATGCAAATTTTTTCTATTTGTATTACATTGAGTTTCTATTACCTTATTCAAGAATATTATAAATAGCACAACAGTTTATTTAATTAAGTGATTTATTCAAATAGGTAGAGCAAATAGTTGGATATCCATAATTAATAAAGGTTTTATTCCGACTTTTTTAATCTATTGCAAATTAAGTTTTACATTAAATTCTATCTAATAACTAGGGTTCTGCAAATGCCCATGCCAAGCACATTAGGCACGATGCCAGGCACTAGTGCCTATGGCATGCCTGTACCTATAGGCACAAAAGTATGAACATAGGCATTTTTTGCACACTTTTGCGTTAAGCACTAGATGACCGTGTCTAAAAAGTATTGAGCACTTTTGTGCCAGGAATTTGATGCCCATACCAAAAAGTGAGGTTTTTTTGAATTTTTATAGCTACGACCTACTTAAATATTCCGACTTAAGTCACTTACTGGTGGACTGTAAGTCATCTGAGTGGAAATATTATGGCTCAATCGGCAAAAACATGTGTACATAAGTGTATGGCCTATGGGCAAAATAGTGCCAGGTACTTTTAAGGCTAGGCACTAAATATCTATGCCCATCTTTTGTGCCAGCTGCCTAAAATTTTGCTGGACATGGGCATATGCCGGGCTGCAGAACTCTACTAATAACATGTATAATTTCGTTTATAAATTGCCTTTAAAGTTTAATTTTTAGGTTAACGTCATCCCCCCTGTCCTTTAACTGTCCCCCGAAAATTAAATAAGCCCAATCATAGAACAGAAATTATGTAGAAACAAGGCACTTGGGAAATCCCGAAGTAGATGAGCGTTGTAAAGGTCAAATCTGGTAACCCCGGAAGTACTCATAATCCGAGGTTACCCTGACCGAAATTCTTGAAGATCTTGGGGCTTCGCAAAATTACTTCGCCTTTCCATTTCTAAAATCGCCCGGATCCCAAAAATCCTAATTATCCTGACCGAGATTTCTAGGATTTGCCGAATCCACCGAATATTAGAAATCCTAGCCAGGATTTCTCAGATTCCCCAGATTTCCCGGATTTTTCTCTTTCTAATGTTTTTCTTTATTTCTGTTATCCTGTATTAATTAAAAATATGTATATAAAGGACTCGAATTTACTTTAATAAAAAAATAACTTTGGCAGAGTTCAATTAAGACTCCAATAAGTTCGTTGTTTATAAGTCTAATACTTCGAAATTCGAGTAGAAGTATTGTGACCTTATTTCCTCATTGTTAAAAATATATCTTCATTGTTAAAACCCCGCCCCGTGATAACCAAATTCCCAAACAATAATCAATCGCCCCTAAATAGTTCTATTGATAAACTCATCGATTTAAAGATTCTCATTGTTTAAATCAATAACCAATCGTACTAGAGACCAGATCACGTGCCCAGTAACAAGAAGTAAAAGTATAAAGAACCCGAAAGACTAAAACCGAAATTCCTGGAATAAAAGCCCAAGAACCAAACGACACTTACATAAAGAAATCCACTCTGCAATCCTAAAACCCGGACCAAATCCTCCACTACCTCTTTCAGCCTACCAACTTAGGGTTGATTGTTGGATTTGTAGTGATTGTTTGTTGACTTGTTGAACTACGAACCTAGGTGTAACCTAAACCCTCCGGACGAGTTCCGTACCAGAACCGGTTCACACCTCTTCATCGTCCAACATCTAACAAAGAATTAATAATTTTAAGGGTCGTCAATAAAATTTGATTAAATTTTACAGTTTTTAGTGATTAGAAAAAATGTCCAAAAAACTAAATTAGCCGTAATGTTAATAAAATCATAGAGAATAAATGTCCTTTGGATTTCTAAATAAAGTTGTAGTGAAGTATAGTATTGTTACGGGCGGATGAATCAGTTTTATGATTAATGCTTATCGCCAAAGGCGTGATGTTAGCGATTTGGTATTAAAGTTTATTAGTTTACTCGAGTCTATGTTTTTATAACTTTACAAAGAGAATTTAATTTTAAATTCTTACTATTTTTTTTTTTTCTTTTTTTTTTTTTTCGTGACATCGCAGTTAATAATTGCCAACTTTTTTATAAAAGCAAAAAAAACTTTACAGTAAACACAAACTCTTTTCCATAAACAAAGCTCAAAATTACTCGCGGAAAATTGATTAAGAGGATAATTCATAAGATTACCTATTTTAATGTTAAATACATATATAATTAATCCATAATATTTAAAACGATTAAGTGATACGTAAGACAGTTTAGCACTTTCTTTCTTTTCACTTTCGTAGTTTCCCATTCTGGAGTAGTCATTTGCATTATTCTTCTAGCAATACTGTATTTTAAAATACTCGATCCAGTTCTTGAAGTTTCGATGAAATCACATTTTAATCATCTTGCCATATTACACCTTCTTCTTTTGAAATTTCTCTTTCCATAACTTTATTGTTTTTTTTTTGTTGTCAACAAGAATAATAAAGATACTTTCAGTATCTTGAACCCTTAAAACTTAGTTATAAAATCTATATACTCTTTTAAATGTGAATTTGATGAAATTGAATATAAAAGAACAACTCCTCTATAATAGCAATATTAATTAGAAACATAAGCTTTATTTCTTAAAAAGAAATCGATATCATAGTGTATTACGATATAATGAGATGAAAAAATCAAATTTGTAATTCGAATATTGAAATAAATAAACATTTCTGAATGCTTTTACTTCACAAAATACCTAACATAAATCGTTGTTAAAGTAATTTATAGTAAAAGATTATGTATTCGGAACTTAAAATGAAATGATAATCACGTTGTACAAATTAATTGGCTAAATTAGCACCGCGGTGATCATCACCGGTGTTTAGCCAATAATGATAAAACAAAAAAAAAGATTTCTTTCATTTACTTTAGGTTAGGGCGAGGCCTGGGATTTTATCTAGAAAGTAGATACATGCAAAATTTAGCAAGTAATTTTTTTTGTTAGAACGTCGAAGGTGGTTTTATAGGCGAATTCTTGAGATATTGGCATTTTTTTTAAAAAAAAAAAAATCTTTATTTTTGTTACAAATTTATTGGCTAATAACACACAACTTAACAAAATTCTTTATTTTAATATGCTAAAACTCTAAAGGTTTCTTTTAATATTCTAATGATTATATAATTAAATGAGGCACAATATTTTCTGACTACTTACATTTTTATTACATTTCGAGTTACAAATATTATACATGTAACTTAGCCAATGTCATTTTATAATTCTGTTTTTATTTTAGTTGTTATATTTTCACTTTTCCTTAAATTTAATTGTTTCATTTTGACTGCGAGATAAAAATATTCGAATCAATATTAGATATTACTATTATTATTATGTTTCTAAATCATTCAAAGCAACTGACAACACTGGATAGTACTCTAAAATCTGAAACTACAGCTTGTATTAATGGAAAAAATAATAATATAATTTTTTATTTTTGGTGTTTCTTTATTTATCAATCATTCGTTAATCACTATATCTACTGAAAGTGCACCGTAAATAGAAAAGAATATTTTATTTGCCAAATTTAATAAATGAACTGGTTGTTATTTTTAGCGTTTATATAAATTTAACTGACTAAGCAAATGATTTTGGTTATTTAATACGTTAATAGTATCATGAAGTCACAAAATATACCACCACCTCGGTATGGATATTGTTAAATAACTTTGTCTAATAAATATTTTAAATATTGGTTAAGACATTATGTGTTTTTAAGTATTGACTAGAGTGTCATTTACCATTTTTTTTTTTTTTGACATTTCTTATTGTAAAGTCATATATATAACGTCTAACACATCTTCCCATTATAAGATGGGTTAGACGTTAGGGTGTTACCTCAACTAATATTAGTTAGGGTAATATATGAAGATCATTAATTTCGGATTTATTAATGGCTGTATTTGAATTAGATAAATTTGTGATAAATCACAAATTAATGTGAAAACTAGAATTTTTTAAACTGGTTCTGACTTTTAAATAAAATAACCGATTTACATAATTAAAAATTTTAATTCTACAAAAAAGTAAATTATCGAACTAAATTTACATTTTTTAGATCTAATTTTTTACAAAAATATATCGAATTTTTTTTTAATTTAATGTTCTAAACAAGCTAAACATGGTAATAGAGCTATTTTTTGATAGTTTATTAAAATAATTAAGTTATCTCTATACAGTTAGATGGTAAAACAAAGTTTTATCAATACTTTTAGAGAACTATATCTTAACAAAAAAGAATTTTTATGAAGCAATAGAAAGAATAGTAAAAGAATAGACCAAATTTGAATCTCAGAAAATCTAATTTTTGGATTTAAAGATATTCTAATTGAAGAAATGAAATTAGAAATAAATAGTAATTATAAGTTAGTAGTAGCAGAAATACTATTAGACTATTTAAATTTTAAAAATAGCTTAGTACAGATCAAAATAAAAGGTATAAAGAAAACAATTTTCTTGTATAACAAAACAACAGAGAAAAATTATAACAATTACTAAAATAAATTACTGTATCTGCTCAAAAGAAAATTAAATAAGAAGCTATAATCAAAAGATCAACTTGAAGAAAGTAGTGAAAAATCTATAGATAATATAAATTTGGATAAAAAATAGAATATTATAAGTAATAGTATTAAACAAGTAGCAGGTCTGGCGATCTTAGTGTAGTAGTTAGGTTGCCGGACTGCCATGCAAGAGGTCTAGGGTTCAAATTCTACTGTATATAGAATTGAATAATTACCTAGACATCTGTATTCAACTTACAGAAAACTCTGCTTGTTTCTGGGGTTGTAACCCTGTAAATCACATTGCACTAATGCCAATTGGGGTATTGGAAGTATGACGGAGCGTTCGGTAAGGCATAATGTTATATGAATAAATCTTGATAGGAAAAATATCAGTGTGACGGTAGTTAATCACAGGATGATATGTGACACTGATCTATGGGCAGAGGACCTACATAGTAGAAATCCCGAGTTAGGTAAAGTAGTATGGATTTCGATGATCATACTAGTTTATATCTGATCTGGTAAAAGAAATTTGTAGCTGAAAGATGCAACTGAGTGGATGCGAGTAAGTCCATCACACAAGGTCATACAGTAACACTAACCTGGCTTGGCAGCTAACTGAATTGGGAGGAT
>CAJVPM010000217.1:0-20917 GCA_910592325.1 Scutellospora calospora | reverse complement strand
TGAACTAGAATAAAAAATCTATTATGACAAATCAACATCTAGTTCAAAGTTTAGTCCAGAGATTTTAATTGAGTTTTTAAAGTTAATTAGTTAGTTAACATTAATAATTTTGGGCTGGATTAGAGAAAGAATTCTGAGTGAACACTTTATTATGCGAAGAGTATGGGCCAATTTCATTGGTCAATACAAATTATGTTATCAATTTTTTGGGTACCTAAATAAATTTTATATAATAGATATTCAAACCCAAACATATTCATAAACTTTCGAACCAAACTTCAGACCGAACTGGACCCGCCTAAAAAGTTTGGAATCAAACTCAGACTGAACATAGTTTTAAAAAAGGTTCATGTTCGGGTTTGGTTCAGTTTCTAAACTGAACTTGAACTTACTCTAAAGTTCAATTCAGTCTGGTCCGTAGGATCACTAATATGTTGAGTATATATATTCTGAGAGGACCTAAGCTATGCAGTAAATAGATACACAGGTGAGCTAGCTAGCTTAAATGATCAGCTATAGTAGTGATATTAGTTTGGGATAGGAGAAAGAGTTAATGATTAAAGTATTTAAATAGATAATTCACAGATAGGTTGCAGGTATAGTAGTATGTGTAGAACTAATAGATAGTCGATCATCTGTATAGCGGACTACTTAAATTAGACAATGACTAAAGTTGTATGTGTAGCTTGTTGTATACTCATCATGTAATTGTAAAACCCTAGGAGTTTACTCATGTAGTAGCTTCGTAATAACAAATTAATAAAATCTAATCAGCAAAAGAAGCTACCTTAATAATAAAAAAAAATATATAAATATAGTTAAATACATATTAGTATCTAAAAATATGAAATAGAAGAAAACTAAATGCAAAAATCTAGGAGCTAAGATTATACAATATGCAAAAAAATTAGAACTGAATATTACAAAAAATGAATTTATAGCAAGTTAGAACTTTGCAAACTTACAAGAAGAAGAAGAGTACCTTATAAACAATATGCTTGATAAATATAATATAAATAAATGCAAACAGATATAAGCAAGCTTAACTTATAATATATAAACTAACTTTTAAATGAAAAACAGAAAAAAATAATTACCTAGAGGCAACTCAAAATAAGAAAAGAAAAAAGTATATCAGAAATAAAGCAAAGTAGTAACAAGCAATAGAAGACAAAATACTAGTAAACAAAGAATCAAAAGAAGTAAAAGAAGAATACAAAAAAAAAAAAGGTTTCTAGGTACAAGAAATGAAAAAGAAAATCTTATAAAATAAAAAGAAAAAAGAATAGATTCTTATAAAAAGAAAAAAAAACAGAGAAAATGAGTTTAAACATATTATTAGAAAAAAAAGAAGCTAGTTGAGATCGAAATTTAAAAAGAGAATAATAAAAATATACTTCAAGAAAATAGCTAATTAAAAATATACAATAACAGATTCAAACTAAAGAAAAACAACTAAAAACAAAGAATTTCTCTAAAAGAAGTATATAATATCTCAAGCTTCATACAAAAAAAAGATAATATACTACAGATAATATTTAACAAAGAGTATTTAGAAAAAATAGGAAAAGATATCAAGAAAAGTAAGGCAGAAGAATTTAAGAAGTTTAAGAATCTAGAATGTATTGAAGTAGAAAGAAGCTGAGAAGCAGAGTTAATTAGTTAAACTATACAGAATACAGAAATTAGAAAAGAATTAAAAAATAGATTAGAAGCAAACAAAAGAGAAAAAGAAATAGTATTTTATACAGATAGCTCATTCAGTAGGAAGGATACTAGGAATAAGTTATTAATAGGATATAGTATAGTACAAATAGATAGTACAAATAATATAGTTTTTAGATATAAGGGAAAGATTGAAAACTAGTTTTTATCTACTCGAGCAGAGTTAATAGTTTGTCTAATAGTAATTCTTTTAGTACTAAATAAATATATTATAGAAATAAAAAATAATAGTACTTATGCAATTCTAGCAATTAAGAGATAACTTAAAAAAGAAAAAGTATAAGAATAGTTAAAGTTTAAGAATAATAATATTCTATATGTAATCAAAAAAGCTTGCAAAAGCAAAGCAGTATAATAAAATTTACAAAAATCAAGAGCTATTCAAGAGATCTTTGCAATAACTTAGCAGATACTCTAGTAAAAGAAGGATTCTATGAAGTCTATACTATAATATTAAATAATATTAGCAATAGTAGTATAAAGTATATTCCAGAATAGAAAGAGCTAAGCTTCAAAACTCTACTAAGAGTATTTGTTAAAAGGATAGTTTAAACAATATTCAAAGCAGAATAGATATAGCTACAGAAAAAGAATAATAAAGGATATCAAATAAGAATACAGAAACAAAACTATAAAGTATTCAAAGGAATACTAGAAGGTTGCCAAAAGTAGTTTCAAAACTCTGAAGTAAATCACCTATATCTATTCAAGATTAAGTATATCAAAAACTTTTTTCTAACAATTAAAGTTCTAAATAGAGAAAACTACAACTTTACAAAAACAGTCTATGCAAAAGATGTAGCAAAGAAAATAAAACAACTGAGTATCTAATTATATATAAAAAAGTATATCTAGCACTAAAAAAAATAGAAAAAGAAGTATAGAAACAACTACAAGAAGATAAAAGAAAAGAGGAGAACTAAAATTTAGTGAATCTTCAAGAAATCTTTTAACAACAAGAGCAGAAAAAAAAAAACAAGAAAAGAATAGATAAGAGGAATTTTTTGCAAAAAAGATATAGAAAAAATTAAAGCTTACTAGGCTCTAAAAGAATGATGATTAGATTTTGAAGCCTTTTTTAGTATATTTAGATAGAATTGATATATAAAGAAATTTAGAAAAAGTAATACAAAGATACAGAAGTATAAGAGAAAAAAGAAATAAATATCTTTAGGAAAGAAAAGTTTATGCAGAAGAAAAAGAAAAAAAATAAACAAAAAAAGAAGCTATAACAAGAAAAATATATTGTAAAGCAAATAAGAATACAGAAAATTGTAATATTAGTTTAAAAATAATATTAGATAGTATAGCTAGGAAAGTAAAGGAAAGAATAATAATAAATTGAATTCTAAATTAGTCATGATAACCTATAGTATTTTTTCTATAAACTATTGCAATTTATAAGCTTTATAAATTATAGTAGTTAGGTCTGATGATCTTAGTATAGTGGTTAGGTTACCAGACCACTATGCAAGAGATCTAGGGTTCAAATCCTACTGTCGACGAATTTGAATAATTACTCAGATCTTTGTATCTAACTTATGGTAAACCTGTCTGTTTCTGGAGTTGTAACCCTGTAAATCATGTTGTACCAATATCATCCGGATATTGGAAGTATAACAGGGTATTTGGCGAGACGTAACATTATATGAATAAATCTTGATAGGATCTATGAGCAGGGGACCTGTATGGTAGAAATCCTGAGTAGGTGAAATAGTATAGCTTTCGATAGTCGTACTAGCTAACACTTGATCAGAAAGGAAACTATGATCAAAAGATGCAGATCAAGTTAGGTGCACATAAATTCGTTCTACAGAGAGAATTGGTAATACCAATCTGGCTTGGTAGCTAACTGGATTAGGAAGATCTGTCTTGTAAAATATCCAAGAAAATAGAATACAGAAAACTAGTAGAGAGCCACGGTAGGAACTGAAGTTGTATGAACATCTACAAGTGTCTAATCTAAGTAATTCTGTAAAATAGATATGGGCCGCTCTAGTGGGTTTGCTTCGAGGTTAACTAGCTCTGCAATACTAGCAATGTGTCTGGTATAGTGTATCCTGAGAGGACCTAAGCTAATTTGGGTAAATAGATCTATAACGAGCTAGTTAGCTTAAGCAGTTAGATGTTGCAGTGACATTAGGTTTGGATCTGTAAGGGTTAATGAACAGAGTATTTAAATAGGTAACTCACAGGCAGGTTACAGATATAGCAGTATAGTGTAGAACCAATCAGATAGTCTAATCGCCTGTGCAGCAGACTACTTAAATTGGATAATGACTAAAGTTATACATATGGCTTGTTGTATACTCTTTATGTAATTACAAACAGTAGAGATTATCAATATATAATCCTATATGCAAATACTAATAAAATTCCATCAGCAATATAAGCTGCCTTAAATGTAAAAAAAAAAATAAAATAAATTATAATAGTAAGATCTGGTGATCTAGTATAGTAGTTAGGTTGTCAGACCATTATATAATAGATCTGAGGTTCAAATCTCACTGTTGATGAATTTGAATAATTACTCAGACCTTGTGATACATTACAGTAAACCCTGTTAGTTTCTGGGGACGTACTTCTATAAATTGAGTTATACTAAATTGATCAGAACTTGGAAGTATAGCATAATATTATATGAATAAATCTTGATAGAATATACAAGCAGGGAATCTGCATAGTAGAAATCCCAAGTCAGTAATGTAGTATAGCCTTCTAACAGGACTATATTAGCTAAAATCTGATCTGAAAAGAAAACTCAGTCTAATAAAGGTAGAAGGTTTCGAGGTCTCTGGGTGAAGAGTAACTAGGACTAGCTGGATACTAGAAAAGGACTAGATCGACTGATCAGTGAAGAACTATGATAGAACCTGTAGTTGTATAAACATCTATAAGGATCTAAACTAGGTAAATTTGTAAAATAGATATGGACTGCTCTAGTAGGTTTGCTTCAAAGTTAACTAGCTCTGCGGTACTAGCAATACGTCTGGTATAATGTATCCTGAGAGGACTTAAGCTGTTCTGAATAAATAGATCTATAATGAGCTAGCTAGTTTAAGCAATTAGATATTGCAATAATATTAGGTTAGATCTGTATAGGTTAATGAACAGAGTGTTTAAATAGGTAACTCACAGGCAGATTACAGGTATGGCAGCATAGTGTAGAACCAATTAGATAGCCTAATGCTTATGCAGCAGATTGCTTTTTTTTTTTTTTTTTTTTTTATATATACAAATACTATCAGCCAAATTTTTATTAGTATTGATAGTGAGTAAATGATACATATTATGAGAGTACAACTAGCTACACGTACAACTTTAAATTGTCTAATTTAAGTAGTCCATCTGAAGGTTCTACACTAGCTGCTATACCTGAAATCTATTTGAAGATTACCTATTTAAACTCTCTAACCTATGACACTTACCCATATTCTATCCTTATTTTACCAAATTCGCCTAACTCCGTGCTACTTCTCCTGGAAGACATCTGAGCTGACATTAGTCTACAAACTTTATGGTTCAGAGCCTAGACCCTATTACAAGATATCCTTTTACTAACTCCCTAACCAATGGGGTGCTGTAGTACCCAACTATGCTATGCTATATCCTAATCTAGCTTGCATATACCCTTATTCAATATTCGTATAAATCCAGTTCCTATTGTAACCTTCTACCAGATCAGTCCTCTATGTTTTTGGATGTTTCATGAGACAGATTCTCCTAATCTAGTTAGCTACCAAGCCAGGTTAGTATTGCTATACAACCTTGTGTGACAGACTTACTCGCACCCATTCAGTTGCATCTTTCAGTCACAAATTTCTTTCACTGGATCAGATGTAAACTGGTATGACCGTTGAAATTTATACTACTTCACCTAACTCAGGATTTCTACCATATAGGTCTCCTGCTCGTAGATCAGTGTATATATATCATCTTGTGATTAACTACTGCCACACTAATATTTTCCTATCAAGATTTATTTGTGTAATATTATGCCTCACTGAATGCTCTGTTATACTTTTAATACCCTAGTTGGCATTGGTACAACGTGATTTACAGGGTTATAACTTCAGAAATAAGCAAAGTTTACCATAAGTTGAATACAGATGTCTAGGTAATTATTCAATTCTGTATACAGTGAGATTTGAACCCTAGACCTCTTGCATGGCAGTCTGGTAACCTAACCACTACACTAAGATCACCAGACCTTTCAGCAGATTACTTAAAATAGACAATAACTAAAGTTGTACATGTAGCTTGTTGTACACTCTTTATATAATTACAAACAGTAAGGATTATCAATGTATAATCCTGTTGACAATTCTAATAAAATTTCTTTAGCAATATAAGTCGCTTTAACAACAAAAAAAAAAAAATAAATTATAGTAGTAAAGATCTAATAATCTAATATAGTAGTTAGATTGTCAGACTACTATACAATAAGTCTAGGGTTCAAATCCTATAGTTAACAAATTTGAATAATTTCTCAGACATTATAATATGTTATGGTCAACTCTGTCTGTTTCTGAGAGTATACTTTTGTAAATTGAGTTGTACTAAATCGATCAGAACTTAGAAGTATAGTGTAATATTATATGAATAAATCTTAATAGAATATATGAGCAAAGGATCTGCATAGTAGAAATCCTGAGTCAGTGAAGTAATATAGCCTTCTAATAGGACTACATTAGCTAAAGTCTGATCTGAAAAGAAAACTCAGCCTAATAAAAGTAGAAAGTTTTGAGATCTTCAAGCAAAGGGTAATTAGAGCTAGCTGAATACTAGAAAAGAACTAAATAGACTAATTAATAGAAGACTATAATAGAATCTAGAGTTGTATAAATATCTACAAGAGTCTAAACTAGATGAATTTATAAAATGAGTATAAATTGCTCTAGTAGATTTGTTTCAAGGTTAACTGGCTTTATAATATTAGTAATACATTTAATATAATATATTTCAAGAGGATCTAAGCCATTCTTAATAAATGAATTCATAATGAGCTAGCTAGCTTAAGTAATTAGATATTGCGATGACATTAGATTAGATCTGTATAGGTTAATAAACAGAGTGTTTAAATAGATAACTTACAGGCAGGTTACAGGTATAGTAGTATAGTATAGAACCAATTAGATAGCCTAATACTTATGCAGCAGACTACTTAAAATAGATAATAACTAAAGTTATATATGTGACTTGTTGTATACTCTTTATGTAATTACAAACAGTAGGGATTATCAATGTATAATTCTATTGACAACTCTAATAAAATTCCTTCAGCAATATAAGCTACCTTAATAACAAAAAAAAAATAAATTACAGTAGTATAGAACAAAGGTTACTATAGCAGATTGCATATAGATATTCTTGAGATAACCAGATGAGTCAAAATTTAAAAAATTAGATATTAGATAGTATATAGCTAAATAATACTATTTTTATTTGAAAAATAAATCTAAATAAAGTCATAATATAACTACTAAATTTAAAAAAAAAAAATCTAAATATATATAATAATATAAAAATACAATAATTAAAAATATATTAAAATCTATTTTGTAACAATATAATATAAATATAGTTAAAAATTTTTAAATTTTAAACATATATTATAATTTTTTAAATAAATTTTCTATTTCTTTTTTTTTTCTTTGACAGTCATATCATAAACTTTATTAAGTTGTTAACTAGAGCTATAGCTAAGTTATATTTGATTAAAAAAAAATCTGCTTAATTTTCAAGTTTGATATTATCTAGCTACTACTAAAGTGTCTAAATACAACTTGTCATACTAGCCAAATAGCTAGAACAATTTGTCTAACTAATTCAATGAAAACTCTACTAACTTAAACTACTCTTCTTAATTTTCTTTTTAATTACAACTTCTACTAAAGCTATTATCTACTTCTTTTTTCTTTCTCTTTCTTTTTTCTTCTCTGCTAATAATCTCTTTTTTTCTTCATCTGCTTAGATTCTTACTTTTGGCTTTATTTCTTTAGTTTTGCTCTTTTTTAACTTAGCTATAATTTCTTCTTTCTTTTCTCAAAGAATTATCTTTTCACAGTACCAATTCTATATGATTTCTGAAAAGCTTCTTTGGGTTTTAAAGAAAATACTGTCTAGTCAGACTCTCAGAATACTTTTTTCCTATACTAATAACTTTATATTTTTAGCTATTTTCTTTTCTTCTAAACTAACTACAAGCTCTTTTCTTCTTTGATATCAACTTTTTTTGTTTTTTGAAAAGATAATCTTCTTAATTTTTGATAACAAAACTAAGCTATTGTTTTTCTCTGTTAAGAGCTTACTAATATCTTCTATTATTACTTCTTCAATTTGTTTCTATTAATCTTGTAAATCTGAGTATTTGAATAGATAATTGAAGTTAACAATCAGGACAACTCTTCCCATCGATCCTCTGACCACTTTTTTTATAAAAATCCGACCTGCGAAAAAATCTTTTCTGCTATAACAAATAACAATATTCTTTTTCTTGGGCTTTCTACAACATATTATAGGCGAATAACTCTCTTGTATGAGCTCTTTTTAGCCGTGTTATCTGAATATAACTTCTGAATACTATAGAAAAGTAGTAGATACAAGAAAAATTATCAAATATCTCTGTTGTTCTAAGTAACACTCACTAGTAGTTTGCTAGCATAGAGATAGCTAGTTTAACAAGTATTTGTACTGTTTTGACAAGAAAATAAGTAGCAAAATCTTACTCTCCTAGAAGTGGACTCTTCCGATATCATCTTTTGAATTTTTCCTCTAACTCATTAATATTTTTTGAAAGATTTGGCTTACTCCCTTCAAAAGATCTGCAACACGTATCAACAAAAACAATTGGGTGGTGGCCTGTTGTTTCCCATACTATAAACAAACAACAAATACGTGTTAGGCCAAACACGTGCTATAGGAAACCTGAGTTGTTGATATTCTCTCTGTAATATGGTACTATACTTCCTTGAGAATTTAAAGAATAACTTTAGTATTATATATACACAATTTTTATACTGTTTCAGAAGAAACATTGGACTCTTTTTGTTTTTGTTTTTGTTGTTTAAAGGTTTTTACCTGTTAGCAAGTTTCCTTTATTCAACTTTATTATATAATACGTGACCTTTGTGTCTTTCATTATATATTAAAATTTTTATTTTCCTTTTTGTTGCCTACTCATCTTGGATCAGATTGGCACAGGATAGGAGATGAATGAGAGGTTTTTGACTAGGCTATCAACAAGCTGTTGAGGATTTGGATTTGTTCTATATGCCTCATACAGAAACTTTCGATGAGTAAATTGTTGGCGAGTTAATTGCACTTAGAGCCTCTGGAGGTATCTGAGTAAGTCTTAATCGAAAATTCAATGTGTTAGTATAATTTAGGGAGCTTTTTTAGACTAGCATTAGATACGAAAATATGATATAAGGATTGTTCAGCATATTATATTGTACTTAGATATTTTGTAGCATGTTTATATTATATTACTAGTTTTAAATTGAATAAAATGTAAGCAGCAAGATCCTCTCGTTAAAAGAAAAAAATAGATAATTGAAGTCTTCAGGAATTTTTTTTTTTGTATAAAATGCAATAATCATTTTTATAAAGATCAGGCTTTCACTTCTTGAGTTCACTAAATATTGAAAAGTAATTTATTAAGTATTTGATCTGTAAAATAAGATATTTGCTATCTTTTATTGATAGGTAATTTATTTTTCTTTGTTTTTTAATTCTTTGCTATAGCCTTTTCTAGTTATACTTTGAACTTTTATCTAGCTTATTCTTTTTTGATATACTTACTCTGTATTATTGAAACTTTTCATTAGTTTAGTAACAAAATGCTTAACTGAGCTTTCAATTCTATTTGATTTCTATGCTAAATCATAGCTAAAGTTTTTATTTTTGATTTTATTAAGATTTAGGACTATACATAACTTTTTGTCTTCTTTTGCTATTAGTCTACTTTATTATTCTATTCATTGTCAGTATAGCTTTTGATCTTTTTAAGCTTTAGTTTAATATCTTTTTGCTTGACAAGTGATGTAATCTTTTCTAGAATTATTCTATTATCTATTCTGATTCACTTGCTATATTGCTCAGTCTTGTAAGCTTTTAGTATACTATCTATTGCTTGCTTGCTATTTATAAGAACCCTAATTATAATATCATATTATGCTATTAATAAGACTAACCAAATTCCTACTATCTCTACTTTAGTTAATATTAGCTAATTAACAACTTTCAAGTTCTCTATACTAATTATACTATTTTTTATTGATCTATTTCTATCTATTCTACTTCCATATTTTCTCTATTCTTTCTTTTACCTAATGATCTATTTGTGTAAAAATCTATTACTTTCTTTTTTCTTAACCTTATATTTTTTTTTCTCCCTTTAGTACTATTGCTAGACTCATATTAAAGTTTTGTACTTCTATTATTTTGAGTTTATACTCCTTAATTATCTTTAAATCTGCAAAAAACCATTTATTCACTTCTATTTTTTGATAATTTTTATTTGTAGCTATTGATTTTAATACAAAATCTACTATTTCTATTTCTCTGTTTATGCAGTTTTTTGGAATTACTTCTAAGATCTTTCTTTTTGGTTACCAGATTCTGCACTCTTTATATACTTTTTCTTTGTTTTCTGAACAGCCCTTATATTTCCTTATTACTTCTCATATTTTAGTATTTTTTTAGTTTTTATAATATTCTATCAGAACACTATCTTCTTTTTTTTTTTGTACTCTTCCTATCTTTCTACTTTTGCTATGCATATCTTTATAGACAAACTATTTATGTTTTCTTTTGTCTAATAAAATTTTTTCAGCAAATTCTGCAATCCTAGGCTATTTTCTATACCTGTTTTAAACTCATTTTTAAATTCTCTACTTTCTTTGCTAATTAGCACCTTTTTTTCAATTTTTTTAAACTAAGTAGTCTTTTTATCTTTTTTTAATTTCTTTTTAAAGATTTTGAGTTGTTGCCATATTAATAAATACAATCCTTCAAAATCTAATATCTGTTCTAGTATCATATATCAAGATTACTGAAAACCTTAGCTGCTTTAATAAAAGTTTCTATTTTAATTAGATTTTTAATTAATATTTTATTTGATTAAACTACTCATTCTCTTTAGTTAGCTATTATTTCTAGGCTTATATTTAGATTGTTCTGAATAATCTAACTTGCAAAATTGTTTTTAAGTAGTTTCTTCTTATTATCTTCTAGTTTTTTAGCTTAGTTACTATTTATATAGCATATAATTTGCTGTCTCTACTTTATTCTTATCTTTGTGATATCTTTAACCTTGCAATTCTTATTTAGTCTGTTTATCAGTCTTAGTATTTGCTTTATTTTTAGTGAATTTTATAGTATTCATATATTCAGAATTCTACTATATACTATTACAAAATTCAAAAGTATCCTTGTTAAGCCTAGTTTGTTTTTAGCAATCATTATATATAGTTGCTAAATCTTTTCGTATTTATCTTTGGTCAAAAAAATACTTTGTAATATATACTCTAGTTTTAGTATTAGTTATATATTATTGATATAAAATACTTGACTTGTAGAGACTATCTTTTTCTTAATCATATTAGCAAAAAGTTTTACTACTTGTTTAGCTTTGTTTACAATCTGTTTTTTGCTATTTTCTGTCTGATTCAAATTCTCAAAAATTTGATAGCTTCTTTTTCTTTGATTACATAAACTTCTTGCTTATCTACTATAATTTTAATCATCTGTATAGATTTTTGTTTTTTTTTTTTTTTTTTTTTTAAACTTAGATGATCTTACCCTTCATTTTATTAGACAAATCATATTAGCGGATTTATGAAATTAGACCTTTTTTTAGGTCACCAAAAATGAAATAAAATATAATTACTAAATTAAGATAGACCCTAAAATCTAATAAAAATTCATGTCAACCTATTTTTTGATTATACAGATAGCGTCAACTTATTACGTCTAACTCATTTTCCAACCTTTTAACCCATTTCTTTTGAACAATTGCAAGTAATTAAAAGTAATTAAGAGGTAAAATTGACAATAATATATATTTATTTAAAAGTTTTATAAACAATAGTTTTTTTTTATTAACGTATTATATTTTAAAGAATGACTACTCAAAATAGTGTTTCGTGTTTACTTTGTATTAACAAAACACTAAAAAATCTTCGTAGCTTGCATATACATCAAAGAGTTGTTCATCAAGTAACTACATCTAATTCATTTTCTTGTTCTCTTTGTCCACACAGTTCCTTTAAAAGTAAAAGTGGATGGAGCCGACATGAAACTCTTAAACATAATAATTACAATATACCTAGACATTTTAATGAACTTCCTCAAGATCATATTAATGAAATAAAAGTAGCTTTGGTTTATTTAATTAGATCTCGTCTCAAGTTACATACTAAGCATTCAGGCTTTCAAACTATTTCCTCACCATTAACTGAATCAGAATTTATTTGTATATTTCGGAACCATATCAAACGCTATTCTTTTTGTCAGCAAAGATATACATGTTATTTTGGAGGATATAATGCATATGATACTTTAAGTTATATTTTTAATGAACAAAATTGGGGAAGACAAATTTTTGAACATGGACAATGGTCAGAAATTGTTCTTGTACCAGATCCTACAAATTTCACAACATATACTAAACCTTTACGAAGTTCTCTTCAAGTAAATCCTGAAAATCCAGAAATGATTATAATATAGAAAAAAAAAAAATTAATGATAATGAAGGAAATGTATCAATAGCTGGATGGATTATGATAAATTTTTAGTAGGACAATTTTATTAAATTTAAATAAAATTTATTATAAATAAAATTTGTAAAAATTAGATTTTATATTTTATATGAATTATTTGGTGACTTTTTTAAATGATTACACCTTCTAGTTATAATTTGAATTTGGATACTAATTACATTTCATGCTTAAATTAAGAAATTTTAGAATAAAAATACATTTTAAAATACTATATACTGTAAGTATCTACCTCATTATTTAACCTAATCTACCAAAGAAATAACAAATCCTACTAATTATAAAAATCATTACAATATACGTTTGTTAACAAAGTTCATATGCATTTATAAAGGCTGTACAGAATTTATATAATTGCATCAATATCTTCGCTATACTAACATATTATACTGTATTAGATACGCATCAGAGCACAAATCCTATTGTAAAATTTTGGAAAATTGCCGAATATATAAAAAAAGATCCATACAATTTCAACATTTCCACAAGAATTAATATGACATGATAACAGTTTATGCCTTGGTCTACAAATTTCATACATGAATCTAGATAATATTTGAATGCTCTACGTATAATCATTATTTTCAATTCCTTTAATACAATTAATACATACATGTAGTATAATATATTCGTAAAGAACTGCTATTCAACGCTATCACATGATTTCACAGACATGAAATCATGTAATAGTGTTGAATAGCTGTTTGAGTGGCATTTGAATCATGCCATTAACATTATGAATTTTTTAAATTTTATCAGTGATTCAAATCTTACCTTTATTTTTTTTATGTTAACAATATAGCTTCATATTTTGAGAAGGGTATAACAATTAATATCAATACTGATGAATCGCATTAATAGATATGCAATTTTTAAATTCTTTTTTTTTTTTATTATATTAATAATTTATTAATGTACTCTACTAATAGTTTTGTAAACTCATTCTTGAATAATGCAGTAATGTGAAGATTTTTTTTATTACATATACTATTATTTTAAACGTATACAGGAATTAGATATCAAATATGTAATAAGCAGTTATTGATTAACTTCAAATAAGTATAAGACTCTAGTTTATATTACTTTAGCATTAGTATTTGAATTTGTTCAATATTAATGTTAATAAAGAGGTCTTTAGATTAGTTCATGAACATAATTCTATATAAAAATAAGAATCGACTTTTTAATTGCAAAAAAAAAAAAAAAAAAATTATATCGATACGTATAAAGTAAAACATATATATATAGATCGAGGCAAAATAATAAAAAGTTAGTTTTACAAACTACTAATATTTGTGCTTCGTGCGTTTTCATATTTACATTGAAAAAAGTTATTTTTACCAATTATACTAATATAAATATTATTAACCCTCGAAAAATAGAAGTGCAATGATACAAATAGAAAGTGGTCATTGTTAACATTTACACTTGAAAATTTTATCATGAAGAGCAAAAAAAAAAAAAAAGTATAAGATATGTTACCTTGTTTTTTGAAATCATTTATTTTACAAAATTCTGTAAGGCAAACCATAAGATCAAGGTAAGTACTTTTAGATACAATACTATCAAATTGATCTTTTATTATTATTCTAATGATATCAAACGTGAAATTAAAATATATAGAATTGTTATTATAAGAAAATTGGAAAAATATGAGGCATTTGCTTACTATCATTTATCAGCAAAGATGAAGGAACTTTTCAAGTTGGTTATTATAATATGAGATCTGTTAAAAAGAATAAGATAAAGCATTTATTTATTATCGAAAATCTGCGGAAATGGGTAGTACAAATAGAATTTTATTATTATTAATTTGAAAAAGATGAACGTATTAGATTTGAACAATTTGAACATTATCAGAGATGGTGCTATGGCGAATAACAATTTTGGAAAGTAGAAAAAGAACATACTAGTAAATCGTTTATCACATAGATAGTGCTAGTAGAGATTTACAAATATTAATGTAGCTAACTATTTTTTATGCAATTTTTAGGCATTTCGCCTATGTAATAAAGAGAATAAATTCTATTCAATACAACATGTTAAATTTAATATTAGAGATTATAATTCTATTAAAGCAGTTGTTGGAGGTTTAGAAACAATTTAGACCGTAACAATAATGGAGAAGCTTGGATCTCTTTGAAGAATTTTAAGGTATGCAATAATGTATTGATTAAATTTTTAACATGTCATTGAATAAACAGTAATCTATCTCTTTTTATATATATTAGTCGTATTCTTGATACCTATAATCATTCAGAAATGATAACAATACCACTATGATATATAGAATTTCGGCATATTTTTGTGGTATAAGAATCAGTTTGTATGAGTTTTGGTGCTAGTATATCAGTTGCATGTATTGTAGATATTGGTGCTCGAACATTCACAGTTGCTTATGTGGAAGATGGGATGCGTGTTCCAGATTTGAAGTATGATCAGATATATATTAAAATAATTTTAAGTAACAATTTTTAAGTCATATGGCAATAATTGAGTGTATGCTCTATAATTCATTTATAGAATATGTTTGCGCTATGGAGGCGACAATATCAACATTCTTTATAGGGCTCAGAAGTAAATTTCTATATGCTAAATGGATTTACCGTAATCTAGATGAAGTAAGATTTTATATTAATAGGGTTTCAAGATTAACAAAAAATTGCACAATTTTGTTGCATTTTTTATCAATCGGGAAAATGAAATAAGATTTCTTAACTTTTAATTTTGAAACCTCCAATATTTGAATACCTAATATATCTTAAATTTGTGTTTTTATTTAAGGCTAATCTTGTAATACTATTGAATTTTATGTGAGAGCACCTAATCAACTGTTATTGAAATATCAAATTAAATTATATGATGATGCTAATATTTCATCTACAATATTGTTGTAAAAAGATTGTAATTGCAAAAGACGAATGAAGATGTTCAAATATTATCAAAAAATTCGAAAGAAGATTTATGAACTATTTAACGTCAAATATTGTTATCAAGAAAGAAGTGGAGTCGAAAGGTGACAAAAGATGTTTGTTGATTATCAAAAATTCATTATTATAGCAACATTAGTAGAATATAAATAAGTCTTAGAAATTGTCATCATAGAGGAATTGTGTTAAAAAAAAAAAGGTAAGATTTGAATTACTGGTAAAATTTAAAAAATTCGTAATATTAATGGCATGATTCGAATGCCACTCAAATAGCTATTCAACACTATTACATGATTTCATGTCCGTGAAATTATGTGATAGCATTGAATGGCAGTTCTTTACGAATGTGTTATACTACATGTATGTATTAATTGTATTAAAGGAATTGAAAATAATGATTATACGTAGGGCATTCAAATATTATTCAGATCCATGTATGAAATTTGTAGACTAAGGCATAAACTGTTATCGTGTCATATTAGTTCTTGTGGAAATGTTGAAATTGTATGGATCTTTTTTTATATATTTGGCAATTTTCCGAAATTTTACAATAGGATTTGTGCCCTGATGCGCATCTAATACAGTATAATATGTTAGTATAGTGAAGATATTGATCAATTATATAAATTCTGTACAGCCTTTATAAATACATATGAACTTTGTTAACAAACGTATATTGTAATAATTTTTATAATTAGTAGGATTTGTTATTTCTTTGGTAGATTAGGTTAAATAATGAGGTAGATACTTACAGTATATAGTATTTTAAAATGTATTTTTATTCTAAAATTTCTTAATTTAAGCATGAAATGTAATTAGTATCCAAATTCAAATTATAACTAGAAGGTGTAATCATTTAAAAAAGTCACCAAATAATTCATATAAAATATAAAATCTAATTTTTACAAATTTTATTTATAATAAATTTTATTTAAATTTAATAAAATTGTCCTACTAAAAATCGCATCGTAATCTATCCAGCCATTAATACATTTTCTTCATTATCATTAATTTTTTTTTTCCCATATTATAATCATTTTTGGATTTTCAGGATTTACTTGAAGAGAACTTCGTAAAGGTTTGGTATATGTTGTGAAATTTGTAGGATCTGGTACAAGAACAACCTCTGACTATTGTCCATGTTCAAAAATTCATCTTCCCCAATTTTGTTCATTAAAAATATAACTTAAAGTATCATATGCATTATATCCTCCAAAATAACATGTATATCTTTGCTGACAAAAAGAATAGCGTTTGATATGGTTCCGAAATATACAAATAAATTCTGATTCAGTTAATGGTGAGGAAATAGTTTGAAAGCCTGAATGCTTAGTATGTAACTTGAGACGAGATCTAATTAAATAAACCAAAGCTACTTTTATTTCATTAATATGATCTTGAGGAAGTTCATTAAAATGTCTAGGTATATTGTAATTATTATGTTTAAGAGTTTCATGTCGGCTCCATCCACTTTTACTTTTAAAAGAACTGTGTAGACAAAGAGGACAAGAAAATGAATTAGATGTAGTTACTTGATGAATAACTCTTTGATGTATATGCAAGCCACAAAGATTTTTTAGTGTTTTGTTAATACAAAGTAAACACGAAACACCATTTTGAGTAGTCATTCTTTAAAATATAATACATTAATAAAAAAAAAACTATTGTTTATAAAACTTTTAAATAAATATATATTATTGTCAATTTTACCTTTTAATTACTTTTAATTACTTGCAATTGTTCAAAAGAAATGAGTTAAAAGGTTGGAAAATGGGTTAGATGTAATAAGTTGATGCTATCTGTATAATCAAAAAATAGGTTGATATGAATTTTTATTAGATTTTAGGGTCTATCTTAATTTAGTAATTATATTTTATTTCATTTTTGGTGATCTAAAAAAAGGTCAAATTTCATAAATCTGCTGATATGTATAGATATATTTGATTCTAGGGCTGTTGAAAAATCGTTAAATTTTTTTATTAATCAATCGTATGTATAAATTCAGAGCTACTTTAAATTTTATTGATAATAATAATAAATAAAGTTATCAACCTTGTCGTTTAATATTTTAATTAATGTTTTTTGCACAACCAGAGTATATTTTATTATGATTGAAATTCCTACGTATTAACAAATATGCTATAGTTGTTGTTTATTAATCCAGCAATTAATATGCATATCTGTATCAGATATATTATTAATAAAAAATTTTGACACTTCGCAAATAAGAAAAAAGAAATACTCGTCTTTTGAAACTATAATTTTAATATTCTCTCATTTTAATAAAATATTATTTAGCACATGGTATAAGGACGTATCTGAGCACTACTTTAAAAAAAATATATAGAAATGTTGGCATATTTTTTATCGCCTTTGTGATACTAATACTAAATAGTAGCTGCACCTTAGCTGTGCCATATATTATTAAGTAGTTTTTAGTTAATAACTTAAGCTAATAATTAATAACTATTATTAATTATTAATAATTCAGGAGGTCCTATTGTAATAAAATCATCTTAAGTCTGAGACAATTCAACAACTCCTAAACTCCTAAACCCATAATCGTCATTCTATAATTACCTCTTTAATAAGCCAAAAAGATCACCTCTTGACTTACTAAAGATCAGGACTAGAGATGTAAACCAAACCCGAATAGGCAAGTATGGGATTTATACCTAATTTGGGTTTGGGGGTCGACCATTGTCATGATCCCAAACCCAATTCAAAACCCAAACCGGTGCCTATTGATTATTGCATATCCCAAACCTCATTGACCAATCAAAAATCATTATCCTACTAGCTTCGTGCTTTTAGCAGAATGATCATAAAACTTCATATTATTCCACTAAAGCTCTTAGTTTTATAGTTGTTTTCTGTTTTAAGTTGCGGGTGATTACAAAACTTCATATATTATTCTTCTAAAGCTCTTAGTTTCATAGTTGTTTTTTGTTTTTAAGTAGCGGGTGATTACAAAACATCATATATTATTTACCAAAGCTATTTAGTTTTGTACTTGTTCTCTGATTTTGAGTTAGTAGTCACAAGTAATTCTTTTGGTGTCCTTGAGGTTATAACTAACTTCGTAGTTTTATTATTCTCTTTAATGATATTATAGTACTAAAGCAAGCTAGGGTGGTAGTCTGAAAGCTGTTTTGTTGGCATTGAATTCTTTTTCAAGATGTCTAATGTTTTTAACTTATAACTAGTAAATATTTTATATGTATCTTGTTGTAGGGACTAACGAATATTATACTAGAGAAACTAATTAAATAATTTTCAATTATTAGATTTTTTTAAAAGATTGTTTTTTTTTTTTTTTTTTTTTTATTGTTTAAGGTGGCTTACATTGCCGACAGGATTTTATTAGTATTTGCATACGGAATTATACATTGATAATCCCTACTATTTGTAATTACATGAAGAGTATGCAACAAGCCACACGTACAACTTTAGTCATTGTCTAATTTAAGTAGTCCACTGCACAGGCGATTAGAACACCTGATTGGTTCTACACTATGCTGCCATACCTGTAACCTGCCTGTAAGTTACCTATTTAAATACTCTGTTCATTAACCCATACAGATCCAAACCTAACGTCACCACAACACCTAACCGCTTAAGCCAGTTAGCTCATTACGGATCCATTTACTCAAATCAGCTTAGGTCCTCTCAGGATACACTATACTAGACGCATTGCTAGTATTGCAGAGCCAGTTAACCTTGAAGCAAACCCACTAGAGCAGCCTATACCCATTTTACAGGATCACCTAGATTAGATCTTTGTAGATATTTGTACAACCCCAGTTCCTAACATGGCTCTCCACCAGTTTTCTGTATTCTATTTTCTTGGATGTTTCACGAGGCAGATCCTCCCAATCCAGTTAGCCACCAAGCCAAGTTGGTGTTACTGATCCTCCCTGTAGAATGGATTTATGCGCACCTGACTCGATTTGCATCTTTTGATCATAGTTTCCTTTCTGGATCAAGCGTTAGTCGGTGTGACTGTCGAAAGCTGTACTACTTCACCTACTCAGGATTTCTACTATACAGGTCCCCTACCTATAGATTCTATCAAGATTTATTCATATAACGTTACATCTCACCAAACACCCCGTCACACTTCCAATATCCAGATAATATTGGTGCAATATGATTTACAGGGTTACAACCCCAAAAACAGACAGGGTTTACCGTAAGTTGAATACAAAGGTCTGGGTAATTATTCAAATTCATCAACAATAGGATTTGAACCCCAGACCTCTTGCATAGCGGTCTGGCAACCTAACCACTATACTAAAATCACCAGACCTTTATTTTACTAATATTTGTATTAATCTAATGAAATCTATTCTTATAATAAATATTTTAACCCAACTTGACACTAAACATAATATATCTTATTTGAATACAACTCCAGACACACTAGACTCTAATATTCTATTCAAATATTTAGAAGCTTGGTTCTCTACAAGTAACAAATGCATACCTGTTTAAAAAGTTATCAACAAAAAAATCCGTATTTACATAAACAAATTTCAATTAGCTTATATTACAGAAAAACAAGTAGGTTTGGTGATCTTAGTATAGTAGTTAGATTGCCAGACTGCCATGCAAGAGGTCTGAGGTTCAAATCCTATTGTTGACAAATTTGAATAATTACTCAGACCTTTGTACACAACTTACGGTAAACTTTGTCTATTTCTAGGGTTGTAACCCTGTACATTATGTTTCACCAATATCATCTAGATATTGGAAGTATGACGGGCATTTGGCGAAACATAATATTACTCGAATAAATCTTGATAGGATCTACGGGCAGGGAACCTGTATGGTAGAAATCCTGAGTTGGTGAAGTAGTATGGCTTTTGACAGTCACACCAGCTAATGCTTGATCCAGAAAGGAAACTATCATCAAAAGATGCAGATCAAGTCAGATGTACATAAATCCAGTTCACAAGGAAGATCAGTAATACCAACCTAGCTTGGTAGCTAACTGGATTAGGAGGATCTGCCTCATAAAATATCTAAGATTATAGAATACGGAAAACTGATAGAGAGCCACAGTAGAAACTGGGGTTGTATGAATATCTATAAGGGTCTAAGCTAAGTGAATCCATAAAATGGGTACGGACTACTCTAGTAGGTATGCTTCGAGGTTAACTGGCTCTACAATACCTACAATGTGTTAGGTATAAAGTATTCCAAGAGAACCTAAGCCGTTCAGGATAAATAGATCCATAACAAGCTAGCTGGCTTAAGTGGTTACATGTTGTGGTGATGTTAGGTTAGATCTGTAAGGGTTAATGAACAGAGTATTTAAACAGGTAACTCACAGGCGGGTTACAGGTATAGCAGCATAGTGTAGAATCAATCAGATGGTCTAATCATCTGTACAGCGGACTATTTAAATTAGACAATGACTAAAGTTGTACATGTGGCTTGTTGTACACTCTTCATATAATTACAAACAGTAGGGATTAT
>CAJVPM010000216.1:0-20939 GCA_910592325.1 Scutellospora calospora | reverse complement strand
GTACCTACCAAGGTATCATAAATGTATCATAACTATCAGTACCTATTAAAGTATCATAAAGGGATCATAACTACGGGTACCTACTAAGGTATCATAAAGGATTATAATTCTTAGTATCTACAAAGGTATCATAAGGGATTATAACTATTAGTACCTACAAAGGTATTATAAGGGATCATAATTATCAGTACCTATTAAGGTATTATAAAAGAATCATAATTTTCAGTACCTACTAAGGTATTATAAAGGGATCATAATTTTCAGTATCTATAAAGGTATCATAAATGCATCATAACTATTAGTACTGATCACAATACTATAAAAGGATCATAACTATTGGTACTGATAAAGGTATTATAAAGGAATCATAACTATCAGTACTGATAAAGGTATCATAAAGGGATCATAACTATCAGTACCTACTAAGGTATTATAAAGGATCATAATTCTTAGTACCTACTAAGGTATCATAAGGGATTATAACTATTGGTACCTACTAAGGTATCATAAGGGAACATAATTATTAGTACCTATAAAGGTACTATAAATGCATCATAACTATTAGTACCTACCAAGATATCATAAAGGATCATAATTTTCAGTACCTATAAAGGTATCATAAATGCATCATAATTATTAGTACTAATTAAGGTATTATAAATATATTATAACTATCAGTACTGATTAAGGTACTATAAATATATCATAACTATTAGTACCTACTAAGATATTATAAAGGATCATAATTCTCAGTATCTACTAAGGTATTATAAGGGATTATAACTATTAGTATCTACTAAGGTATCATAAGAGATCATAATTATTGGTATCTATAAAGGTACTATAAATGCATCATAACTATCAGTACCTACCAAGGTATCATAAAGGGATCATAATTTTCAGTATCTATAAAGGTATAATAAATGTATCATAACTATCAGTACTAATAAAGGTACTATAAATATATCATAACTATTGGTACTGATTAAGGTACTATAAATATATCATAACTATTGGTACCTACTAACATATTATAAAGGATCATAATTCTCAGTACCTACCAAGATATCATAAGGGATTATAACTATTAGTAACTACCAAGGTATTATAAAGGGATCATAATTCTCAGTATCTACAAAGGTATAATAAATGCATCATAACTATCAGTACCAATCAAGGTATCATAAATATATCATAACTATCAGTACCAATCAAGGTACTATAAATATATTAAAATTCTCAGTACCTACTAAGGTATTATAAATATATCATAACTATCAGTACCTACCAAGATATCATAAAGGATCATAATTCTCAGTATCTACCAATGTATTATAAAAGATTATAATTCTCAGTACCTACCAAGGTATCATAAGGGATTATAACTATCAGTACCTATAAAGATATCATAAATATATTATAACTATTAGTACCGAACAAGTATCATAATTATCAGTACTTACAAAGATGCTATTAAAGATAATAATTATAAATACCTACAAAGGTACTAAAAATATATCATAATTATTGGCACTTACAAAAGTACCTATATTATTTTAATATAAGTATAATATTAAAGTTTATATTATTTGGGTTCTTGCTTAGCAAAACCATGCTTAGAGTATATAAAAAAAATATATACTCTAAACATGGTTCTGCTAGGTAAGAATCTATTTAATGAAGGTCTTTTTTTTGATAGACAGTTACATGAACTCTTGTTAATAAGTTACATGAAAACAACAAATGAAATACTCAATAAAAGAGTTTCTTTAGTTCCTGTATGAGTTAAATAAGAAATAAATACTACTAAAACTGTTATACTAAGCTGTAAAAGAAAGTATTATCACTATTTTTTAAAACATTCAGGTATTTTCGAGTAGTGAATGATCAGTTGCATAATGGGTAAGAATGGAAAATGGCCTTTTTAACTCACTTTCAATCTATAAAGATATTACAATACTCTATATACTTAATTATAGATTCAAAATAAGTTTAAAAGATTGTTTTTATGACAACTCACTTTGTATATGAAAATTTAAGTATACAATATTAGGCAAAAATTGTCAAATAATGGTATTTTGGCTCAACTAAGCAAATGATTAGCTAACACATGCCACGAAGCGGCATGTGTCAGACAATTATTTGTCTGGTTGAGCCAAAATACCGTATTCGACAATTTGCCTAATATTGGTATTATCTGGCAATTTATGATTATGGCACTAATCCTTCCTCCTCCCTATAAATAGATTTTAGATCTAGAAAATTGATAATCATATAGAAAAAAAAAATTCCTTCTCTTTCGCAGGTGCAATAACTTTTACTAGTAGCCTTTTTTTTAATATACATTCTTTTTTTACCTTATAAATAACATAAAACATATTTTTGAATCTTTGTGCACCTTGTAATGCCTAAGTCAAAAGCTATTATGAACAGTTCTAGTAATGTGGAGATGAATACCAATTCATCATCTGAGGCCAAAAAAACAATAAACAGAACTGTTTCAAGTGTGATCAAACACTCTAAGACCAGTAACACTAAAAAGAAAGCCACTTTGGCTATAATTAGTAATGAAAAGTCAAGCCTGAATGATAATGTTGAATTGACTGAGAGTAATGATGTTGAAATTGATACTGGTGGCACTGTTTCTGTGAAAAATAAGGTAAAGCACTTTTTTTTTGAGCAATTTATTATACATAAACAAAAGATTGATACAAAGTTTTAGCGAGTTAGGTATAAGGAACCTACTTCTGAAGAACTTAAAGTCGTTCATGAGAATGCAAGGGTGCAAGCAACATATAAAGTAATGGAAGTTTGGATTAGGGCCCTTGAAGAGTTTTGTTTCGATGTGAGCTTTGAAAGCAAAATCAAAGAAATTGATTCAAAAGAGATCCTTGAAGACCAATTGTCAAAATTTGTATATGCTATAAAAAAAAAGAATAGTGATGAATACTATGCCTCTTCAATTCATAATTGTCTGGCTACTATTTGGCGGTACTTAAACCAATATTCAGTAATGCCGAAGCCGATAGAAATTCTTAACCCAAAGGTGTATTTCGATTTGAATGCTACTGTTAATAGTAAATTAAAAAATCTAACAGTGAAGAGTCTAGCTGAATGTGCTAGGTCAGATAGATTAACTTTACAAGTAGTTGAGCAGATTCTTTCCTACCATACTATGCAATGCAATAATCTGAAAAGATTTTTGTGGTGTATTTTTTTTTATAATTCAATTCTTTTGACTCTGCGGGATAGTGAATATTATGACCTTTGAATAGATAACTTTGTGAAACAATTCGATAGTGGAATCAATGTGAAACTGTATAGATCAAAAATGAATCAATAAGAAATCAGTGATTATAATAGAAAAGCTGAAATTATAAGTTTACCAAACATCAAAAGCATAATTGATGACTATAACTTCTACTTTGCTAAGTGTCTAGTCACAAAAATAACAAATTTTTATCTAAATTCAGTTTTATCAAATACAGATAATTATGTATTTCGATTTTAGAATTTTTGATTATTTTACTAATATCTTTTTTTTTGTTTTTAAGTTGAATTTAGTGGCCAATAGTACTATGTGCATTCATTAAAAAAGAAAAAATTAAGAATATATTTTAGGGTTATTTGTGAATCTACGGATATACAATTTAGTGGTCATAGTATATTCAACTATTTAGGAAGGAAAACCTCATTTCAAGTACTAAAAGAACTCAAGTATTTGGATTCTTTGGTTATGTCAATTACAAGACATAAATCACAGAAGAGTTTGATAGCATATGAACATCTGAAGATAGTAATGTAGCAAGAAGGTATTAATAGATTTTTTAGGGTATTAACAGTCATGAACAATGAGGAAAGATTATATAAAGGTAATTTTTTAATTGCAAGTTTAAGTATTTTGAAAATTTTATATATTTTATTTTTCTTTTTAGAAAATAAAGTACTTGGTGCAAAAACGGACCATGCGAACGATTTGGTTGGGGGATTTAAATGAGCAAGTTCAATAATATCACTTGTAAGTGAACTTGCAGGTGATATTAATAGTTTTGAATTATCGTTGACAGTTGATATTGATGAATTACCAGGAGAAATCGCTGATATAATACCAGGAGAAATCACCAATAAACCACCAAAAGAAATCACCAATGAACCACCAGGAGCTACTGCCATAAAAAGCCACTGCTACAAATACGAAAAGTATTGGACAAAATTGAAGTTTACAAAAATAAAAAAAATGAAAAGAACCAGAAGGAATTTATTGAAAAATTCCTTACCAGGAATATGTTTAATAATTGTGTTTTTCATTTTTAATTAAATAGAAATGCAAAATGTTAATTAATATTGTAATTTGAAAAAAAAATAATAAATGTAATTTTACTTAGCTTTATATATGGCAAGATTTTATTATAATAAATAATTGCCCTTAATTTAAATATTTGGCATTATTCCAAAATTAGTTAAAAATATCAAGGTATTATTGTGCTATGATTATATGAGTTTGCCAGATAATATTATTTATTCGGCAAACTCATATGATAATAGCGCAGCAATACTTTGATTTTTTTTAACCAATTTTGGAATAATGCTAAATATTTAAATTAAGGGCAATTATTTATTATAATAAAATCTTGTCATACATAAAGCTAAGTAAAATTACATTTATTATTTTTTTTTAAATTACAATATTAATTAACATTTTGCATTTCTATTTAATTAAAAATGAAAAACACAATTGTTAAATGTATTCCCAGTAAGGAATTTTTCAATAAATTCCTTCTGGTTCTTTTCATTTTTTTTATTTTTGTAAACTTCAATTTCGCCTAATACTTTTCATGTTCATAGCGATAGCTTTTTTATAGTAGCAGCTTCTGGTAGTTCATTGGTGATTTCTTCTGGTAGTTTATTAGTGATTTCTTCTGGTAGTTCATCAGTGATTTCTCTTAGTAGTTTATCAGCGATTTCTCCTGGTAGTTCATCGACGATTTCTCCTGGTAATTCATCAACATCAACTGTTGACGATAATTCAAGACCATTAATATTACTTACAAGTTTACTTGCAAGTAATATTATTAAACTTGCCTATTTAAATCCTCTAACCAAATCGTTCGCATAGTCCATTTTTGCACTAAGTGCTTCATTTTCTAAAAAGAAAAATAAAATATATAAAATTTTCAAAATACTTAAACTTGCATTTAAAAAATTACTTTTATATGATCTTTCTCCATTGTTCACAACTGTCAATGCCCTAAAAAATCTATTAATGCCTTCTTGCTATATTACTGTCTTCGGACGTTCATATGCTACCAAACCCTTCTGTGATTTATGTCTTGTAATTGATATAACTACAGAATCCAAATACCCAAGTTCTTTTAGTACTTGAACTATGGTTTTCTTTCCTGAATAGTTAGATATACTACGACCACCAAATTGTATATCTGTGGATTCACAAATAACCTGAAAATATGTCCTTAATTTTTTTTCTCCTAATAGACGCATATAGTACCATTAGCTACTAAATTCAACTTGGAAACAAAAAAAAAGATATTAGTAAAATAATCAAAAATTCCAAAATCGAAATACATAATTACTCATATTTGATAGAACTGGACTTAGATAAAAATTTGTCACCTTTGTGACTGGATACTTAGCAAAGTATAAGTTATAGTCATCAATTATGCTTTTAATATTTAGTAAACTTATAACCTCAGCTTTTCTATTATAATCACTGATTCCTCATTAATTCATTTTCAATCTGTACAGTTTCATATTGATTCCACTATCGAATTATTTTACAAAGTTATCTATTTGAAGATCATAATGTTCACCACCTTGCAGAGCTAAAAGAATTGAATTGTAAAAAAAAATACGATGCAAAAATCCTCTCAGATTATTGCATTGTATAGTATAGTAGAAAAGAATCTGCTTAACTTCTTGTAAAGTTAATCCATCTGACCTAGCATGTTTATCTAGACCCTTTGCTGTTAGATTTTTTAATTTACTATTAACAATGGCATTCAAATTGAAATATACCTTTGGGTTAAGAATTTCTACTGGCTTAGGTATTACTGAATATTGGGTTAAGTGCTGCCAAATAGCAGCTAGACAATTACGAATCAAAGAGGCATAGTATTTATCACTATCCTTTTTTTTCATAGCATACACAAATTTTGACAATTGGTCTTTAAGGATCTCTTTTGAATCGATTTCTTTGATTTTGCCTTCAAAGCCCATATCGGAACGAAACTCTTCAAGGACCCTAATTCAAACCTCTGTTGCTTTATATATTGCTTGCACCCTTGCATTCTCACGAATGACTTTAAGTTCTTTAGAGGTAAGTTCCTTATACCTAACCCACTAAAACTTTGTGTCAATCTTTTGTTTATGTATAATAAATTGCTCAAAAAAAAAAGTGCTTTACCTTATTTTTCACAAAAACAACACCACCAGCTTCAATTTTAACATCATTACTCTCAGTCAATTCAACATTATCATTTAGGCTTGACTTTTCATTACTAATTACAGCCAAAGTGGCTTTCCTTTTGGTGTTACTGGTCTTAGAGTGTGTGATCACGCTTGAAACAGTTCTGTTTATTGCTTTTTTGGCTCCAGATGATGAATTGGCATTCATCTCCACATCACCAGGACTGTTCATAACAGCCTTTGACTTAGGCATTACAAGGTGCACAAGGGTTCAGAAATATGTTTTACGTTATTTATAAGGTAAAAAAGAATGTATATTAAAAAAAAAGCTACCAGTAAAAGTTACTGCGCCTACGAAAGAGAGAGAATTTTTTTTTTCTATATGATTATCAATTTTCTAGATCTAAAATCTATTTATAGGGGGAGGAAGGATTGGCGCCATGATAATAGATTGCCGGATAACACCAATATTGGGCAAATTGTCGAATACAGTATTTTGGCTTAACCAGACAAATAATTGTCTGACACGTGCCGCTTCGTGGCATGTGTCAGACAATCATTTGTCTGGTTGAGCCAAAATACCGTTATTCGACAATTTTTGCCCAATATTGTATACTTAATTTTCTGAAATTATCCGATAGAATTCCAGGAAAAACCAGACTTTGGGCTTTTAAATTTATAATTTATTGAACTAAAACGTGTCAGCAGCAAATAAAATTGTGATGACCGAGCTATAGAATTTCATGTAATCAAAACGAAAAATCGACTTAAAATTATACAAAGGGAAATACTTTTGACGCGTACTGTAACTATTATAACAAACTAAAAATAATCAAAAATTAAAATAGAAGGAAAGTAAAATATCTAAATTTCTATTGTGTTTTTTAATGTTGAACTTCTCATAAACTGTACATTCTTTGCTCGAAATCGATGCAGCTCGTAAAGTTTTAGCGGCTTGTTTTGCACCTTCACCTGTTGAGCAAACTGAAATTCTATTCGCATTCTTTAGATTTATATCTAACCAATTTTTGCATCCTTTAAATGCCTAAATTAAGAATTGTTATACCTTTATTTGGTAATTATTTATTATTACCTCTGAATGACTATAAATCGTTTCAACATCCTGTAACTTAAAATTTGAGAGTAGATTATGACTAATATTTAAAGTAATTGTTCCAAAAATTTTAACGTTTTGCGATTTAATATATTCGGCATTAATGAGTTTATTTATTCCGTTACAGTTAATCTTAGAAGCGACAACAGCAAATTCGGAACTCCCTTTTTTTAGACTATCAATAACACTTTAAACATTTTCTTTATAAATAAATCCAACGTTATTATTATTTTTAAAGAATTCATTAGCGGCCTATAATCAAAAAAATTAAATAAATACTAATTCTTAAATTTTACTAATAGTGTAATTTAAAAATTACTTGAGATGAGTTTGTTTAGGGTCCGATACAAACTACATATATTTTGTCCATATTCATGAAGGAAGGTTTGATAAGTAATTGAGATTCTTTAATAAAATCATCAATATCTTATGTCTAATTATCAAAATGTTATTATTGGAAATGTTGTTACTTTATTAGACAGAATTTAATTAAAGGTTTAATTTCTAACTGTTTTATCAATTGAATTTACTGTTATTAAAAAATACCAATGAAAAACAAACTTAATATCAATGTATAGTTATTATTATGAATTGCTAATTGAAAATTAGTGACGTGTTTGGATTATACAATTATGTATATACAATTTTTTTAAACTCTTGCTTATTTTTGAAATACGCTAATTTTGATTGAAACATTTTATTTTTAGGAAAAATTATTCGTATTATATTACTAAATCATTATAATAAACTCTTAATTTTAAAATATTAGTGCTCATGACTATTAAACAAAATCTAATACTACAATAAAAATGAATTAAATTTTGTGTTTCAAATTTCTGAAATCGAAATCTCAATCTGAAAATACTAAATTGCAATTATGAATAAAGATAACAGGCCAAACAAAGTATCGTATAAGTCGCCAACAACATCGCTCCCTCTAACCAGTTTGATTCTCCATCCTAAAAAGACATTTTGTCAAATAAACTCTGAAAATATAGATACATAATAAAATGATGTTTACCTGAATAATATAATTGGTTATTAGAACTGATATAAACAATATAATAGTTTCAAAAGAATTGAAGAGTAAACTCATTTGTTGATTGATAATCCAACCAAATATAACCAAAAATGGAGTAATAAATAATGAAACTTGCTGGCAATAAAAAATTATTATTTTTGAGAAAGAAGTTAATTACAGAAGTTTGATCATTTAGCATACCATAGAAGAGCCAATGGCTATGTTAATTGCCATATTCATTTTATTATCCATTGCTGCAATAACTGCCGAGGTATGCTAAAAAATTTTTTTAGCAAATAATAAAGCGATTAAACACGAACAAGATAATTACCTCAGCAGCATTTCCAACAATCGGCAAAATGATTAATCCAATAAAAGTTTCTGTAAAACCAAGAGTTTTTACTACTCCTTCAAATGAATTAACTAAAAATTCAGAAGCTAAAGAAATAAATACAGTTGTAATGATTAACAAAATTATAGAAAGTAGAAAAGGTAATTGTGGCTCTTCATCTTGCTCCTCATCTTTATAGAAATGTGAATGGGTTTTTAATTGAAAATAATAATTGAAGCACATAAATTATTAACAATATTATTGCAGTTCCGTGGGATAATATTAAAATTTTTTCAATGTCATTGCTAAAAGCAATGTTAGGAATTATTAAGCTTATACAAGCTAAGGTCATCAAACTCGAACTAATTTGAGCTGCAGTTTGATTAAATTTTTGTATCTTATGCTTAATACCTCCAGCAAAAAAACATGTTCCTAAAACTAATAAAATGTTCGAAATAATTGATCCTAACATCGAAGACTGAACTATTTTAATTTCTCCAGCACGTAGAGCCAAAATAGAAATTATTAATTCTGTTGCATTGCCAAAAGTAGCATTTAATAATCCAGCAATTGCTTGTCCGGTTTTCGAAGAAATGGCTTCAGTGGCATCACTTAACAATTTTGCTAAGGGAATAATTGCTAAACAATTAAAAAAGAAAATACATCCAGAAGGCCAATTAAAAACATGAGCAAAAATTCCTAATGGAATGAATATTAATAATAAATTTAGCCATGATCTGAAAATTAAAATTAATGGATCGAAAAATCTGGACATTTTAGTAGTGAATTGCATAAGAAATACGAGGATTTTATATATTACAGAGTATTGTTTATTATTTTTTGAATATTGTTATGACTTACAATTAATAATGAAAATCCAAACGAATTAAAAAGAAGTAATTATAAAAAAAACATGATAATTTCTAATAAAAAATCAATACTATTTTCAATATTCTAAATAGAAGTTAAAAATATTGTATGTTTGATTTTAAATATTAATAGATTGAGCGCGCTGACCAAAATATCAAACATGCTTTCATTTTATCTCTATTTGGCAGAGAAACGATTAATTTATAATAAAAAATAATTTTTTTTTTTGGTAACGTAAATTTTATTTATATAATATTTAAAATTAGTCTTAAAACATTTTCAAGAACATTGGTTACTATTATCAAGAAAATTTACATCCAAAATTTGTTTAATATCTTCGTCTATAAAAATTATTCCATCAAAAATTTGTTTAATATCTTTGTCTATAAAAATAGTCTCTACTTTCATATAGAGATTAATAATTACATTTTCAATAAAAGAATAGATAATAAAATCCCATATAACATCTTCTATTTCAAAGAGATATATTAAAATAAAGGACGAAATTGCTATAGAACAATTTAATATCATATTAAAATATGAATAAAACTTATTCTTTTTTGTTTCTTGATAATTGAACTCTTTCAATCTATTTAAAGATGCATTTTCAATTATTTCGTTGCTTATCGTTATGTGTTTCAGTTGTTTGTTAAAAAAGATTTCCGAGAGAGTTAATATTCTTCCTATGCATGTTATACTTAAAACGGCAATAACTATGTGTACTTTAACCATTTTATTTTTTACAATCCATAATAAAATAAATCCGATAGTGATAATAACCATTTGGTACATTCGCAACGAAACTAATGTTTTTCTCTCATGAATATTTTTTAAATATATTTCATATTGTTGTTTTAATGCAATTATATATTCTATTTTCGAAAGTTCTTTTTCCATTTTTTTTATATAAACAAGGTAAAAATTAAAAAAGTGAAGATATCGACACTCCTTTTTATATTTTTTATTCTAATTTAATAATACAAACTTTGTTTTAAATTTTTTTGATCGATTTTGCTGGAGTTATTTGTATTATATTGCAATTCGATTGGTATTATTATAGATCTAGGGATGGGATGTGATTTAAAATTAATCAATTTTAAAACAGATTTCAATTGCTGAATTTTTGAATGTATAAACTTTTCGGAACATGGTAGAATAGTACAGTATTTCTAAATCATAAAAATAAATTTAAATCATGATTTCTGCCATCTCTAATAATATAATACAATCTTGCAGGGTAATCTACGCTTATTTATAAGCAATCACACATGCTCTATTTATTTCATTATATATTTTTTAGCTTTCTAAATGATAGCATTACCAAATGAATGCCTTATTGAAATATTTAATAACCTTAGAAATGATTATCGATTCTTATTTTCATGTCTTCTTGTAAACCGCCAATGGTGTAGAAATGTTGTTCCAATATTATGGAGTGATCCATTAACTTGTTGTACGGATAGAAAACTTATAAGAATATACCTTTTATCATTAAATGCTGAAGAAAAGGAGTCTTTAATTCCATTAAATATATTACTTCCAAATAGGGATGGGTTCGGTCACGAACGGTCACAATTATTCATGGCCAATTTGCTAGCTACTGAGATGATTTTTTACTTTTGAGCTTTTAATTAAAGTTATTTAAAATTAAATTCTGATCATCTCATCTTATAGGTGAAAAGAACGATACCTTCTCTGGAACTCGGAATTTCAAAATTTGTAACGTCATGACCGGTTATTAGCCGACGGTTAATAACCGGTTATGGCGTTAACATATTTTGAAATTCTGAGTTCCAGAGAAGGTATCGTTCTTTTCACTTATAAGATAAGATGATCAGAATTTAATTCTGAATAACTTTAATTAAAAGCTCAAAAGTAAAAAATCATCTCAGTAGTTAGCAAATTGGCTATGAATAATTGTGACCGTTCGTGACCGAACCCATCCCTACTTCCAAATGGCCCAAACCTATTATTTGAATATACATCATACACTACATTGATCAAATGCGAAATTTTGGCAATAGGAATCCTAAACTGGCTTTGCAGTGAGGAATATGAACCTCGTAACTTTGATGAAATAATAAACAAACTTGAATCTCACGAATTCGGGAATATGGTTCAAATAGTTGAATATTCATTAATTGCAATGTTATTACGAACAGGTGAAAAAATTGAGTGTTTCACTAGTAATTGTTATCCCACAAAAGAAATTAATAGTAAAATAGTAAATTTTTTATTAGAAATTTATTATAAAAACACTATTACTTTAATGGAACTTTCTTATGTCGAACTTGGTTTTGGAGAATTAAAGACACTAGCAGATATTCTTCGTAAGAATACACATCTAACTTCATTAAAACTTGATAGTTGTAGGTATGATCTTGAGAAAGCAGGAATAAATTTATTAGCAGAGGCACTTCATGCAAACACAACACTGTCATCCCTAGATCTTACCAATAATAATCTTGGTTCTGAAGAAGCGAAAGTATTTGCGGAAGCCCTTTACAAAAATACTACTATGACCTCCTTAAATCTTAATATTAATAAAATTGGTTTTGAAGGAGGAAAAGCATTTGCAGAGGCTCTTTATAAAAATACATCATTAATTTCTTTGAATCTCGGTAATAATAGACTTGGCTTTGAAGGATGTAAAGCATTAGCAGATGCTATTTGCAGTAACACTAGTCTAACCACCTTGGATATTGGTGGTAATAATATTAGTTTTAAAGGAATGAAAGCGATAACAGATGCACTTTACATAAATACTAGTTTAACTTCTCTGGACCTTAGTTGTAGTAAACTTGGAATTTCGGGTAGCAAGATATTAACAGAAGTTCTTTGTAAAAATACTACACTAACATCTTTAATTCTTTACGATACTGGACTTTGTTCTGTGGGAATAAAAATGTTAGCATTAGTTCTTTATAAAAACATTAATTTAACTTCATTGAGTCTTAGTAATAATAAAATTACTTTTGATGGAGTAAAAGCCTTATCAGAGGCTCTTTATAAAAACACAAATTTAACTTTTTTAAATCTTAGTTCTAATGGACTTACTTTTGAAGGAATAAAAATATTATCCGATGCACTTTGCAAAAACACTACTTTAACTAGATTATTTCTTTCTGACAATCAACTTACTTTTAATGAAGGACTAGTATTAGCAGAGGCTCTTTGTAAAAATAATACTCTAGAAGTTTTAGATCTTAGTGGAAATCAATTTGATTATGAAGGAGTAAAAATATTAGTAGAAGCGCTCTATAAAAACACTACTTTAATTGATTTAGTAATTTGTGAAAATAAACTTAGTTATAACGAATACAAAAAATTAGCAAAAGATCTTTATAAAAATAATGTTGTGTTAAATTTAGAATATTGTGCATTTGTGTAAAAACTGAAAATCATGAGACTTAGTTATTTTGGTTCTATCAAGAATTCACTATACAGCGAAACTTTACTCTTTATTATGTATTTCAAATAGTTTTTTGTTACACTTTTACTAAAGACCAATTTTAACATTTAGTCCATATTATTAAATTAAAAATTACCTTTCTACAATATTTAAAGTCAGCTATTCATTTTTTTTTTAAAAAAAAAAAAATTTAGACATTCATGTTTTTCGATATATTATGATGCATAGTAAAATGGAAGGAGTAAAGTATATCGATAAGATAATACAATTTAATGAATGTAATTTGTAAAAAAATGTTTAACCCATATTTTTAGAAAGTAAACATATTATTTATCCCTAATTCATCTAATGAATCATTTATTTTCCATTCTTCTTGATTAAACACTGCAGAATAAAATTCATCTTTTTTTTCATTTATATTGTCAATTATACGCTTAAAATCAGGATCACGATGAATTATATTATCTCGGAAAAATTTTTGTAATGTCAGATTTTCCTTGAACTCTTCATTTGTTGGTTCCATCATAGGATTGTCTGTAATCCACACTGGGTAGGTACATAAGCATTCCATTGGAAACGCACCAGAACATTCCCAATCAATGATTCCCGTAATTTCATCGTTATTGACTAATATATTTGATGAATGAAAGTCTCCATGTGTTAATACAAACTTGTTTTCATCGTCCTGAAAGTATTTTGGCACCAATTTGCATAGTTCTTGATATCTTGGAATCCAATACTCTTGCTGATCTATAGATTTAAAGGTTTCATAATACCGAATTTTATTTCGAATAACAGCTAAAATATATTCTTTTGTTGTGTTGAAAGGCCCTTTTTCCATGGTTGATAAAGTTGCCCGTTCATCAGAAAATAAATCAATTTCGATCACCTGACCAATTTTAAATTGATCATTTTCATCAAAAAAAAATGCTACCAACTTTTGAAAAAGTAAGCTTTTTAAGTGCCAATAGAATTTCAATGATCTTTAAAAGAAACATCTCTTTTTTATTTATGCTGAGGCCAGGCCATATATCACAAAGGCGACTACTGGACAAACGTTCCATGAAAATATATTCCGCTCTTACTGGATTGTTGACAGAACTATTCCAATAATAAACTTTAGGAATAGGAATAGTCGTATTTAAACGAATATATTCCATAACTGCTACTTCACTTTCTGTCTTCCAGCGTGGATATACAGGAAATGCTACTCTTCCAATATATTCTTTATCATTTTTCATCTTTAAGATGTATACCTTGTGAAAGCCACCTTCAGAAAGTTTTTGTATAGAGGTACACTGTTCGTGAAATACACTAACTGCAGATTCTTGCAAAGCTTCTAAATTAACATCTAGTTCTACAGAATTACCACTTTGATCACTAGCATGAGAGTTATTTAACATTTTATAATTATACAATTAAAATAAGTTGTAAAATTTATTTTAAAATTCTATCTATATATACTGTATAACATACTTGTAATTCAATTCGAAATTTGCTAATTGAATAGATTAATTTAATGAATTAGACTTAGTGTTATTGAAAAGATAACGATAATTTCATTCACCATTTTGTTAGTGAGGTATTAAAATTTCAACAATACAATTCAGAAATTTTCTTTTTTCCTTTATATTAGCTGTATAATAGTAGGCGTAAATAGGATAAAATTATGAATATCAGATATGTAATGTTAATATTAGAATTTATAACACGTTCGAAAATTTAAATTTATGGGAAGTTTAATATTTAAACTTCAGAATTATCAAAATCACTTTAATAATTGGCACGAGAGTTATTTGACTTTTTTCTAATAATACAATTAAACAAGTTATCTACTTTAGGTTTTTTTTTAGTTTTCAATTTATATATAAACTAGTTCAAAAAAAAAAAAGAGAAAAAAAATCCCTATATTAAAAATTAAAGCAAAAAATGTTAATCAAATTATGAGGAAAAAAATCCATCATTGTCCAATATGTCAAAGATCAGTAGTACTTTGTAAAAAACACCAAACACTTTGTAAAAATAAATATTTAGACAATAAAAAAATATTGGTAGAATGCAACTTTAAACGTCTCAAAAATGAAGATTGTTTAATGTGTAAAAGACGAAATCAATTTGGAAATAAATTGAAGAACTGATTGCATTTTTTCAGTTCAGGATAAATATTAGATGAAAGATAGGTTCCTGGCATAAAAGCCAATTATTTATTTACGAAAATTTTATTAAATTTAAAATTAACTATTAAAGTTATATTATTTAAAGAAAAGGAAAAAATCCTTCTAATAAAAATTTAATAAAAGCAGATTTAACTAACGTGTTCGGGGAACACATTTAATAAAGCATAGTCATAGTTTAAAATGTTTGTGTTACAGTTTAAATAAGCAATGTCGTACCGGTACACAATGCAAAAAAAAAAATAATAATAAATTCCGATAACGATAATACATAACATTTTTATTATAAAATCATCACGATAAAGGGAATTTTCTTAAAAATTGTGATAAATATGACAAAGTCATTCAGAAATACAGTATATAAAAAACATATAAAATTTTTTATAGATTTTTTAAAAAAACTCACCCGGATACTTGAAATTTTTTTTTAGAGTTTTGTAAATTTTGCGGCCGGTTATGAAAATAAATTTAAGTTTTTGGTTCCTGCCATTATTCAATTCCAACGACTTAATTTTTTTTTTTAAAAAAAAAAATTAGGCTTGGCTTTGACCATATCTATATTATTCATCTCGATTATCGAACGGATAGGCGAGAAAAATTAGATAAATTAGCATCTTATTATGATTTAGATTTTCAATAAGTTTGATACAAACATGAGTCTTCCTCAAAAATCTTGTTATATAAGTCATTATTTAATCTATAAACTAATGATTGATAAGAGCTATAATAGTGTCTTAATTTTGGAAGATGATGTAGACTTCGAATTAAATGTCACGGCTATAATGACTGATATTTATCGTGATTTACCTGCATCTTGGGAATTATCGTTATTATACGTAGGCCATTGCTTTGAATATGTCGGCAAACAAGTTGGTAAAAGTTCTTTTGTACATAGACTATATAAGTCCAATATGTATGCTACACATGCTTATGCCGTTTCGTATTCTGGTGCAAACAAGCTAGTAGACCTGCTTGATCCTGTGACTCCACATGGAACTGTCAATTATTCGCTTAGAGTAGTAGTTAGGAAAGGAAGTATCTCATCATACAGTGTTCACCCACAACCTATTGTACAATGGAAATCAGCTGACAACTTATAGTGCTAGCTTACTTTTATCGATCCAGTACCAAGATTTAATGAACAAAGTGAATCGGATAATTTTTCAGCCTTCTGAGCGGTAGAATTCAAAAAAGGAAATTATAACAATGATTACTAATCATTTTCATTGTTAAAATTTCCATTTTTGAATTCTACCACCATCTATACTTCTGATAGTATTTTTACAACTACTGTAATGAAAATCTGATTACTAGGGGTTTTAAGAATTAGTGTAAATAGCGTATTTCGAAAATAAGTAGGGTTGAACTTGTAATTAAGTAGGAGAAAAATGGAGACTCCACATTCTGAATAAATCTTTTTTTTTATATCGATATTACTATTACGTATTGATATCCAAATTTAGCGCTTAGTACAAAATATTTGCACATAACGATAAATATATATTTTCAGGTTAAATAAGTTTAAGAAATTTAGTGACAATGAAAAAGTTCAGGGAAAGTATACGTACAAAGTAATATAGGTACTGCACATAAATTACAAAATAAAAGAATGTATATATGACATCAACAAATCTGTTCATTATCATGAACATCATGTGAAGAAGATGATATATGTTCAACAATTTTCATTTTCATAAAGTTTATAATTTTAACGGGAGGTGGAAAACCAATAGCTAAAGATATTATGGTGCGCAAAATGTAATCTAAAGAACTACTAATAGGTGAGTTTAACTCATCGTTAAAGCAAAATGTCACAAGATAAAGGGTAAGATACATTATTGACAGAATCCCTGTTATTGTCATGTACCAAGTACCAACAGCGACAGATTTTGCGTTTATGTGACATTTTTGAGAGGCTGCTTTGCTTATGTAAACTGTGAGAACCGGTAGGAAGACATATAAAAATGATGAAATAATGGTTGAGGCGCCCAGAATTAACTAATAAATTATTTTTGGTTAGTGCCATTAACTGGTGCATTGTTGTAAACCAGAAATGCTAGTTACAAACCTGAGAAAGAAACAGCGGAAATTCAGAATGATCCAGTTGTTTAACATATATCAATATGGCATCTACCGCATTTAGAGAGTCAAAAATAAATAACTGTAAAATGGCTGATTTAAATAGTAAAGTATTCCGCTGGTTTTCTTCATAAAATTTTCGACCCATGACTAGCATACATACAACCAAGATTGTTGTATAGATTGCTCTTATGAGCGCAAAGACAAACCAATACATTTCTAGTTGTATCAAAGAAGCATTTATATTTCGGATGAAATTACATACGCTAATAATAAATATGATTATAATAGAAATGAGACTATTTATAAAGAAAGTAAAAGTTATGACTTAATGATTTAATTGATGAAAAAATAAAATAAAATTGAAAGAAATATATTTTTTTACCATGCAAGACGTAGTTTTGTAAAGTTGGTTATGCATTGATAGAGCATGAACCCGCACGACACGATAGTGAATCCAATGCAAAAAGTAAGAAAACAAATTTCAAAAGTTGACAGCATGATAAAATCCCTCTTTTAAAGCTCGCTATTAGGTAAAGAAATAATGATAAAGAAATCGTATATTATATATATATATATATATCAATAATTAAATCGGTTTATTAAAAAGATCGTCAGACACTTAACCGATTTTCCGGTGCCGGGTGTCTAGAAAAACGAAAGATAAAACCAAAGGCTCAAGAACAAACACTCCACACACCCCCAACAAGGGCGGCAGCCCTTGTTCCAAGGAAACGCAAGTTAACACTATCAGAAACAGACAATCCCAAAAGGAAAATGTCGAAAACACACGATACAAGATCTAAAAGCAAAAATAAGGAAAACGAAGACACTACAATAATAATAAAAAAAAAGACATCAGAAGTTACAGAATGCGTCCCCCAAAGTAAAACAGATTCGAACAGTACTAACAAACAAACCCGAAGTTGGGCAGAGGAATGCAAACAAATAAACACAGAAGAGGGAATGTCTAACTCAGACACTATGATTGAAAACTCAACTTTAGTGACGAATGAATCTACGAAAAATTCACCGGAGATGGCTTCAGAAGGTTCTGCCGAACTGGAGACAGCACGATCAAATGAACCCCTGGGACAAATTGTTGATGACTCAGACAGGGAAGATAACTTGAGTCAGACTAGCAATCCAGAGGGAAACCCGTATTCAAGGACTAACAAAAAATGGTCCAGTCTCTTTACAAAACTAACAAAAGGAAAGCCCACATACTCAACCTTCTCTCCTAGGAACGAGATAAAAACAAAAAATAAAAACGCCTTAATCTTCGATATTTTATCACTAAAGGAGGTAACAAATAATGAGATCATGGCAACGCTTTATAGCAAACTTGGTGCAGACATCATCGGGGCCAAACCCCACTACAGGAAGGGAGTAAGAATGCATTTGGAATTGATATTCCAGGATGAACAGACCATGATGAACTACGTCACAGAAGGAATCACGATATTCAAATGAACCTTTAGAGGGTTCATCTCGAACAGAACAGAAAAAAGAATTCTCTCAGTCAAGGTCAAGAATGTCCCAATCGCAAACAGGAAGGAGATTTCAGAGGAATTACGACAGGCCTTTGGCTTCTTCGGAACAGTCCTCTCAATCAAACCCCTACTTTACGAAGGAACCCCTTTCCTATCAGATCAATGGCTGGTAGTGTTTGACATTACAGAGGATGCCAACCTGGAAGAAACCCTCCCAAGATACACATACGTGTTAGAACAAAAAGTCACTACTGAGTGGAAAACAGCTCCGAAAATCTGTTTCTTCTGTGATAGTGCAGGACACATAAAAAAAGACTGTGAACAACTCAAAGAAGCAAAGTTGCTTCGCCACCATTACGAAGAATTTAAGAAACGCAAAAGAACACAACAGGCAGAGGATCCCAGCACACTTTCCCCACAAAAGGAAGAGGGAAGGGAAACTCCAAATTATGATAAGAAGGATACAGAGATAGACAAAGAGAAAGGTCAGGATAAAAATTTCCTGAATGATCAACAGGACAGTAGCCAGGAGCTGACTAGAGAGATCACCTTCCCAGAGACAATTGAATTACAGCAAACAACAGAAATAGAATTGGTAGAGACAGGCCCTGCAGAAGCAACAGAACCACGGACCCTTTGTGAGACCACATTTGGACAAACATCAATTGATGCAGAATCTCTTGAGGAGAACGATGGCTTTACTACGGTTAAAAACAAAAAACAGCGAAAAAGTGAGAAGAAAAATGCATAGACGAAACAAAACAAGGAATCACCATACCCTAAAAAACCTAAATCATATCATGATCAAAAAACAACTCATTAAAATAGCGATGCTAAATGTAAAAGGCCTTAATGACAAACAAAAGGCTGAAAAAACACTTACATTAATTAAAAGCTACAAACTAGACTTAATTTTAATCCAGGAAACAAATTTGAACAACACAAAGAATCTCGAATTCATAAGAAATCAATGGCCATTTGAATCACACTGATCAACAAAAACAGCAATACTAGCAGGCTACAACAAAATAAAACTAGAGAACATTCAAGAACACTTACAAGGACGAGTGATTTCAGCAGAGATCACTCATAAAAACACTTGTTTGCAAATAACTAACATATATGCACCACCGCATCAAAAGGAAAGATTAATATTCTTTGACAACTGGGCTCCGTCTATCAAGAATAACATGATAAATATAGTAGCAGGTGATTTCAACACGAATCTAAACCCCACAAAAAACAGAATTAGTCAATCTCTAGTTTAACCAGACCAATCTAAAGAAAAATTAAATCAAGTAATGAGAGGATTTGTAGACACAGCAGAGATGGTGGGACCAACTCCTTTCATCACATACCAGCAAAAGGTACAGAATAACAGAATGATGGCAACGAGGCTGGACTACATCTTTATAGATGAGGACAATGCACACTTAACTAAAAAGATAGAAACAAAATTTGGCAATTCGGACCATTTTCTGGTCGAATGCACCTTGGCACATACAGTACCAGCAATGCAGAACACGATCTGGAGACTAGGGACAAATTCTTTAAAAAACCCCAAGATTTACAATGAAATTTCAGAGGAGCTACTAAACATGCATAATGAGGACAAATAGGACTATCTCAAAATTTGCATACAGTCAATAATTAGGGCACACAGATCTTTTAAAGCACCAGAATCTAGAATTCAGAAGTTAACGGAACAAATTACAAAGCTTAACAACAGGATCGCAGAAAACCCTAATTTAGAAGATCTTAAAATAGTGGCAACTCAACTAAGCGTAGAAAGAGAAGAAGCACTAATGAACTTGGCTAACTCTTGGCAGACTTGATCCAAGGCCACCTGAATTGAGCAAGGTGAAAAATCCACGAAATATTTCTACGAGATATAAGGATAGTTTAGTTTGAAGTTTAGTATTAGGTTTCATTTCTTCTGTAATCAGAAAGTTAGCGAGCCAGTCGAATATTGGGTTTGGTTTAGGTTTGTTAGTTTTGGTATAAGGTTTTGGTAGGTCTTTG